>LBNU01008473.1:26950-75082 GCA_014162995.1 Artemisia annua | reverse complement strand
GTTTGTCACGGTAAAAGTTAAGGAACAACTCCTTTACCTGAGTTGGATCATTAATCCAGCTTCCATCAACCAAGACACCATTAATAGCAGCCTTTCTACGTTTTCTCTTGAGCATTGAGTGAAAAAATTTAGTATTTTCGTCTCCCTCTACTCTCCATTTTAGTTTCAATTTTTGGGCTAAATCCATACCATCTTTCCTTTCCGTGATGCAAGCTTTTAGGTGATATTGACATTATGGTTCATTTTTTTTCATTTAGTAGGTCTTTTTAAGTAGATTCTTTTGATAAGGAGTATTAACCCGAGTCGTGTAAAACTATTTTTGATCATACTTATCTATAATAGTACGTGACCGAGATTGATGACGACCTGGCAACTACGTTTGAATTGGTCTTCCAGATAAAAAAAATATATACATGCATAGTATATAAAGTTATGGCACTTGAAGTTATAAATTTGGAATTATATGTTTGTTATTTTGTGAGTTAGCCTTAGTTATAAATAAGATAGTGGTGTAATTTTGACATTTTGAGCCTAGTGATGCAACGGTTGGAAAGTATCAATGCTATTGGTTATGTATAAACTTACGTTGCAACAATGTAATGTTGACACATCAGGTTTATATCATGTAAAAAGTTTTATGCTACAAGGGTTGACTAGAAATGTAAATGTTGGTTGTAAATTAGGTTGGCTACTTTGTAAGATTTTGCCTTTTACCTGCTTTGCTTAATACTGAATCCTTTGATGTCACGTGTTTGATTTGTTTTTTCACGAGCATTGCAAATCATAATGATAATAAATAATGACATCTTCTTGCTTACTCCTTCTTTATCCTCATGCTCATCTTTGCACATAATAATGTTTCCCTGTCAAAAGTTTGTGATAATTGACTTCCTAAAAATCAAATGATATCTTACTGGTTCTCCATAACACTAACGGGTTCTGGTTTATAAGTTAAATTAAATTATTTAGACTTATAAATCTAAGTCTTTTTATATACTGTATCATATGAAATGTGAGGATATGCTTAAGATAATAATATATTTAGTGATGGTTACAAGCAACCATAAACATTTACCTAGAAGAAAGAAATACTTCCACTAGCGCTATTTTATTTTAAACATAAATGAATAAGAGAAGCTTTCAAAAGTCACAAAAGGTTATATACTTCAAAAAAAGTCATGCACGAAACGAAATTTTGTAATCATGTCAACTTTTAGGTGCAATTGGACAACATGATATGTTTGAATTGGTTTTCCAATCTTCACAAAAATTGCTGGTCAATGCTAGTAAAAGTGGGAGAAGGAAGAGATTTAAAAACGTAAACATAACGATACCAACACAATACCAATTAACTAAAGATGAAATTAGTGAAAGGTTTAAGCTTCTTTCGACATAATGTATACGTATTTATTTTACTTAAACACAGGCATCTTGTTGGTCAAACAAAAGGAGCAAATCCCCCACTAGGCCACTACTACAAAAAGGACCTATTAGACCCTCACATTAATATACGTAGTATATATTAAATGCCGTGTTAAACGATGTCGTGTCATCCCCTGGGCTATTCTTTTTTTTTTGGCCTAGGTGTGCAATGGCCCAAGTGTTGTTTGTGGCCCATTGTCAAAAAGATAAAGTCGGTTAATACAGTGTACGAAACATGGTATGTGTCAACGATCTACCAATGCATTCGGTTTTCTGGGGCTAAAATTACCTTTCCTCTACCAAATACATGTACAATTTTCGGTTCCCAATGTAGAAGCTTCTCAAATCTATATTCATATACATTGGACTTTCACATTACCTTAACAAAGAACAAAAAAACCAGCCAACAAAACAAAGACAACAAAGGAAAAAATCTAAAAGAGACAGATCATTAGCAGGATTGTCTTCGTTTCAAAAGGTATTCATAATTCTGATGTCTACTTTGTATTTTGTTTTTCCGTTTGCTATTTAGCTGCTTCCGAGTTGCTTTGCATGCTTACCTTCTTTAATTTTGTCATTGTTGTATGCTTTATTGTTGATCTTGCTTTGTATGCTTACGTTTTGCTTGCTACCATACTCTTCATATATCTGCATGCTATCATTCTAGATATATTATAGCTGTTATATACATCCACTTTTACAAACCTAAGTAAGCAACCTACGCAAATATGAAAACAAAACAAAAGGCTGTTCGTCGTGCTCCTTCTATTAGTAAATTTTCTGGCAAATACAACGTCCCGCCGCAACGCGGCGGACCGGCGCCTGACTCGTTTATATCAGTGGTCAGTGGATACAAGATAGATATGGTGCATTCATTTGGGCCTGTTAGGCTGGATGGACGGCCTGTAAAGACAGTGGGTTGGGCCTGGTAGGCTGGCTGACCCGGTACAGCAGTAGCAAGATGAGCCTGAGTACCAGTAGGATAAATTGGACCGGGTCAACATGGGCCTGCCATATGACTTTTAAAGTCTCTATAAATTTCATAACCAACCATTAGAGCTGTAAATGAACTGAACGTTCAATGAACATTTCATGAACCGTTCGGTAAAAAGTTCGTTTATGTTCGTTTATTTATAAAATGAACGAACATGAACAAAATTTTACGATCGTTTAGTTAAATGAACGAACATGAACAAAAGTCACGTTCGTTTATTTATGTTCGTGAGCGTCCGATTATGCGTTCGTTAACATTCTTTTATGTTCATTTATTTATTTATGTTCGTGTATTGTATATTTTAATTTTATAATTTTAAAATTAGTTTGTTTAAACAAAACAACACTTATAAAACAATATCAGATGCATAATTTAATAAAGTTTATGTTTGTTTGTCTATGTTCATTTATGTTCGATCGTTTATGTCCATTTGCTGTTAGTTTAGTGTCTTAATGAACGAACATAAACGAACATGAACAACTCATTTTCTGAATAAACGAACATGAACAAGAAATTTCGTCCGTTTAAGCGTTCGTGTTCGTTTATTTGTCCGGTTAAAATTAAATGAACGAACATGAACAAGGCTCCGTTCGTGTTCGTCCGGTTCGTTTACAACCCTACGGCCAACCTTATTTCATTTTGGAAGTGTGATAATGAAAAACATACGTACAACAAATGGCACCTTAAAAAAAACTTACTAAGAAAAACAACAGGAACAGTGAAAACAGAGTGAAAACAGTTACACAACATGCATTGAAGTATTGAACCTCAAATATTAATTAAGTGACAATTAAATGGAAAATCCACCATCATTTTTATAATTCTCTTACCCGACGGCTCGACTCTGCTCGGCTTGTCATGTGAATAGTGCCGGCTCGAGTCGCGGCTGCACAATACACTCGAGCCATTCTCCTTCCTGCCGCCGACCTCTTTGACGGTTTTGCAACAGTGTTGGTTTTCAAGTTCCACTTCAACAAATGTTATATAGTACTCCTCTGTCCCAAAATTATAGTCCTCGTTTAACTTTTCTGATCTTTCTTTCTCAACGTTGACTTTAAATATTTTTGTTTATGTTATACAATATTTAATAAAAATTATATTAATGAAAATACATTTAAAACACAATCTATTCATATATTTTGCGTTATGTAATATAAATAAAAATATTTAAAGCCAAAGTTGAAAAATAAATACCAAAAAAAATAAACGGGAACTATAATTACGGAGGGAGTATACTTTTGTAATCTTGGGTATGTTTGGCAAAACTAGTTGTATGTTGTATCCTGTAAACTGTTAACTATAAGCTGTAAGCTGTAAAGCTGTTAACATGAGCTACAAGCTGTATCTTTTTTTCAATAAAAATGTTTGGTAAGTTAGTTGTTAAATATAATTATAAGATGTAAAATGACATAAAATGACATATTTATAATTTTAAACAAATGTTTAGTGGGTATATCGGTAATCTAAGATTTTAACAGCTCAAACATGTTTAAAAGGCTTCATGAATCAGCTTTTCATTTAGCTGCTATTTATTTGAAATAAAAGTTTGAAGTTAATATATCCAAACGGAGCTACTTAATTTAGAGGAGATTATTTTTATAACAAAAAGTTAACAGCTCCTCAAAAATCTGTTTAGTAGGCCCCTTGTATTCCTACTTTAACTTAAAAAAGAAAAGGAAAAAAAAAAAAAAAAAAATCCGAGGACTAAATTGGTAAATTTACCCAGTTGCAACTTGCAACCATCACTCGAGAAGACGGTTTCTTTCAGTTAATAAACCCCCAAAATCCAAACCCTAAAAATATTCAATTTTGGCGGCAAAATTAACTCAAAAATGTTCACCAAATTCATCCTCCGGCCACCGTCATTTCCTCCACTCCCTCCACCGCTCACACTCCTCTCAAAACCACGCGCCGCCGTCACGCTCCGCCGCATCTCCGCCTTCAACGGAGACAACGAAACGACACCGTACGGACCTTCATTATCCAAAGGCCACAAAAATCCTTCAATTAAACACCAATCATCACAAAAACAAGATAACGATAATGAAGACAGCTCTTTATTAGATGAAAGTTTATTTACTCGTGTTTACGATGTTTCGGCTATTCGAGTGAGTTCGGAGCGGTGTTACGCGTTAGAGAGCCAGCTGCGTGGTCATTTATTGAACTGGCCTAGAGTTAGGAACATTGCTAGAGTTAATGGTGATGAAATTGATGTGGAGTTGCAAAAGTATTTTGATAATAACGATGTCGAGAAGGCGTTAGATAGAAGGATTGACGGAAGTGCGGAGGGAGACGGTGAGAGGTTGAGTTCTGTTTTGTATAGGGAGAAGTTGGTGAAAAGTTTTGACTCGAGAGGTTACGAGAAGTTTAGGAATTTGGCAAAGTTGTCGAGGCCGAAGAGGAAAGGGAAGGGGAAGGGGAAAACGGAGGTGAAGGAAGCTGGGGAGAGTAAGAGGGGTGAGTGTTATTTAGTTGAGGTTGTTGAGGATTGCGAGAGGGAGGATGAGGATTTGAGGGCGTTGATTGGTGAGGAGGGGTATAGGGTCGGGAAATGGAGAGGGTCGACGAGGTTGTTGCTTTTAGATGAGCGGTATGCGTGTAAAGCGATCGATGAATTGCCTGAGGCGATTAAGGTAGTTATGTGAGTATTTGAAGTTTTGAACATATATATTTTTAGTCATAGTTATTTATTTAGGCGTTAGGGTATTTATGTAATTCGGTACATTATCATATTACATATGTTATTAGTGCTCACTGGTTACCATTAGTCCGGTTTCATTGTGTTTATTTGTTACAAGATACGTGTGAAATGTTAACAGAAAATTAGCAACAAGTAGTTTGACAATGTGGAGTATGAGTAGTTTTCTACTTCATAAGGAGTGGAATTTCAATTTTTAACAATATGGAAGTGAAAGTTAAACTTTTGACAGTTTTGAAAATTGTTCAANCATATGTTATTAGTGCTCACTGGTTACCATTAGTCCGGTTTCATTGTGTTTATTTGTTACAAGATACGTGTGAAATGTTAACAGAAAATTAGCAACAAGTAGTTTGACAATGTGGAGTATGAGTAGTTTTCTACTTCATAAGGAGTGGAATTTCAATTTTTAACAATATGGAAGTGAAAGTTAAACTTTTGACAGTTTTGAAAATTGTTCAAATTTGACAGCATTTGCTTCATTTTCGAAAATCCAACTTCCACTCCTTTTGATGAGTGAAAAATGTGTTCATATCTGGATTTTTAGTTCCGTCAGTGACAATGTTTCCTTTCATAAACAATATGGAAGGCCGGGATGATGAGAATTTGTTAGCTATAGCCCGGTAATGCTGAGTGATTGCACGTTGGTGCATGCATTAAGTGTGTCCATATGACTTCATGCATCTGACACATAAGTGAGGTTAACTCGTTTCATACTGTGACTCCTTTCTTTCTTGGTTGGAGAGGGCATTACTCTTCATTATTTGTTACATGTTTGCATTGAAATATAAGTAATTTGGTATGAGTATATGACCATATTTGTTATTAGCCCAGGTTGGTGATTGATAAATCTAACTAGATTGTTGTGCTTTGGTGTGTTTCTAAGCTCTCTGTTTCCTATAGGCATGCTTAGCAGGATCGCAATTCGAACTTGTGAGATGCAAGCTCACTTTGTTTTACAACTACTGGCAGATGAACGAGGTATCTATCGCTTCCAGTGAAATTCCTACTGATGCTATAATTTTGATATGGCTTCTTAAATATTATTTATATCTTGGGATGGTTTGGTTTACAGTTTTGCAAATATTGCAGGTCTTAGAGGCTTTACTTCCAAAGGGTATGATTGTTCCTTCGTCCTTTGAGACTGTTGGGCACATTATTCATTTAAACTTAAGGGATGAACATCTTCCATATAAGAATGTTATAGCAAAGGTATTTGGCTCAATACTTATGATTCAAGCCAACAAGGACTGAACTTTATTAGTAGTTCCGCACACATTATTTATTAAATATTACCGTTTTTTGCAGGTTGTTTTGGACAAAAACAAACCAAAGATACAAACAGTTGTCAATAAGATTGATGCCATCAATAATGACTTTAGAACGATGCAGCTTGAAGTTTTGGCTGGAAATCATTCTCTTGTGACAAGGGTTGTAGAAAATGGACTTCATTTACATGTTGATTTGGCATCGGTGTAAGTTTTTCTTCACAGATTAATCAGCAAGAAACAATTGTTATCATTCAAATTCTTCAATTTGATAAGATGGTATTGTTGATGGTTTACATTTATTCATGCAGCAACGTACACATTTTACATTTTGTGTTTGTACTTTTATTTGGTGATGTTTGAGTACTTTATGCAGGTACTGGAGCTCAAAGCTGGCAACAGAGAGGCAAAGACTTCTAAATTGCTTTACACGAAGTGATGTTGTTTGTATGTCTTTCTCTTTTTGATCTTATATAATTAGAATCATATTTGGTAGTTGGTATTATCACCTTCACAAATGTGAATATCAAATTATACTGACTATTAAAAATTTCAGATTTTTTTAGTTTTCTTTTCTGGATGATCTCTTGTAATGTTATATGAACATGACAATATTCGTTTTGTCTTGTGAAATCTGATAGTTTCCAGCAACAGGTGACGTGTTTGCTGGGGTTGGGCCGTTAGCCATATCAGCAGCGAAACAGGTTAAGCATGTGTATGCAAATGATTTAAATCCTCATGCAGTGGACTATATGGAAAGAAATTCTGTGCTCAACAAGTTAGAAAGAAAGATTGAGGTGTGCCTTTGACCTTTGGTCTTTTTTACTTAAGTTTTGAGCAATAAGTACCTCTTTATGCCAATGGTTTTGCCGACATTTTTTTGTTTTGAGCACTTACTAAATACAACGAAATTATAAAGAGACAAATTTGTGGAATGAAATGACTAATTGCCCTTACTATTAGGTCATGTTTTTCTTTTTCCTAATTGTCTTGATATTCCATCTGCTTCAGCATAAACCCTACTTAAATTTGAAGCCACTCCTCCAAGACACTGAAGTTAAATAAAAGTACTCTAATTATTCGCTTCACATGCCTCAAGTTAAATGTTTATTTCAAAATGATTTGGAGGAAATAATGTACTAAGCATATGCAATTAGTTTACATTATCTGCAAGATCTGAAGTTTTTACATTATCTGTTTAAAGCATTTACACATCCTTTTGCCTGTTATCACATTCAAAGGTTTTTAACATGGATGGGAGAAGGTTTATTGATGCTATCTTTAAGAGTAAAAGCTCCCGACCCATCACGCAAGTGGTAATGAATCTACCCAAAGATGCCGCTGAATATCTTGGTGTGTAAAGGCTTCTTCTACTGTACCTCTTCGCGCTTGTATTTCATGTTGACTTGTTTGAGTTAACTTGTAGGATTTGGTACTTCTTTCTGTATTGATGGTTGTTTTGTTCAATTCACATGGCGGTTGGATTCTTTCTGATTCTGATGTTCTTTTAATGCTTAGCATGAAATGGTCATAAAAGATAGTACAAAGTTGCCCGTTTTTTGTCCCAAGTTTTTATATGCTTATTATATTTTATTCATTTCTTCTTCTATTGTTTGTTGAATTACGAATTGGTCGTGGGTAAAGTGCATCGTTCCTTTCTTTGGAGGACTTCACCGTTTCATTCCTTTTTGCTCAATGTTTTTCTAAATTTGGTGGCAGATGCATTTAAAGGAATTTTTAGAGATGCTGACAGGAATGAAGAGTTGACTTTGCCAATGATCCATGTATATGGTTTCTCAAAAGCTGAGGATCCAGAGTTCGATTTTCACGAGGTTTGATATTTTATTTACTTAAAAGCGTTTTTCATTCTGTTAATTTTTTAAGGAAGTAGCTATAAATGGTTAGAGGTGGCATAATGGGCTGTTGAGGCAGTGTGTGTAAGAGGTCAAAACAGGCATAGCTGGTTTGGTTTGGAAGGCTCGGGTTTGCCCGGAATACTTTTGTCCAAATTTCTGATTTATTTTCTTTGTAATCAATTAGTGTGTCAAATATATACCTGCAAAAAGAGAAAATTGGATATAATGGGTAATGTAGATAGACCGATGTCTAATTAAGGGCATCAGACATACAACTTCACTTGCTCACTTTGGCCCAATAAAGGCTCAACTGACTTTCTAATATGTTTAAAAACAGTAACTCACTTTTAAAATGTTTAGATAGGGTAATTCTGGCATAAGCATGACACCCTATGTAATATCTACCATTCAAATGTTTTGCATGTATAATAAGGTTAATACCCCGCTTGGGCCAAGATAACCTCTTTCAACATCCCTTTTAAGAAGCTATATTTTCAGTACTGTTGAATCAAATGATTTTGGGAGGTTCAATGCATTGAAGATACACTTTGGCAACTTGTAATCCGTTTGACCCACTTTTTTTAGCTAATTTTCCTTTGGTTTGTTTGACCCGAGAGAGATAACTTATAATTTGAACCAATCCATCTACAAGTAATTAGGTCGAACTTGCCATCTCTAATGTTTTTTCTCCTTGGTTGTTTTAAATCAGCGGATAAGAATTGCATTGTCGGAGGTGGCATTTGAAGTTAAAATGCATAAAGTACGCCTTGTTGCCCCTGGGAAGTGGATGTTGTGTGCATCATTCGTGCTCCCAGAGAGAGCTGCGCTTGCTAATCCAATCTCGGAATTGTAATCTAATATTACCGAAAAATGTGAGGTAAATTGTAGATTAGAAGTTATTTGGTATAAATTTTATAGTTACATTTTTCAAAATAGCTAGCAATACTTTGCCAAAGGTCATAATGGGCCTCTTTACATTTTCTTTCTTCTTGACATTATCTGTATTTATATTCTTTTGTGTTGTAATACATTATCTGATTGATCTACTCATCTAACTTTCCTGATTTTTTGTCAAGTACGGAGTTTAAGTTCCTTTTGATTATGTTATCATATCATCATTAGTCAAAAGTAAAATTTCATGTTAGTGTTGCGTCATGACAGCAATAAATATATATATATATATTTTTTAACCAAGCCAAGTTTAGAAGGATATTATGTTTATGTATGTCGGCTTTCAAGTTCCACTTCAATAAATGTTATCTTTTATATAATAAAACAAAACCTTTAGTGGGTATTTTCGTATTTCGAAAAAAAATATTTCCTTATTAGGTAATATTTTAATTATTATTTTTTAATTTAAAATTTTAAAAATTTGTTTTGTTGTAAAAAAAAAATATAGATAAGATGCAACTAACAACGAGATTAATTTTTTTAAATGATTATCTTTAATAATAAACAAATATAATTAAAAATTATAAATCAAACAAAACAAAAATTAAATTATTTGTTTTTTAATAAATAAAATTATATCATTAAAAAAAAATTAAAAACCCGCGCGGCACGGGTATTATAACTAGTATAAGTAGTAGTATAAGTAGTGTATAATTTTGTGTTCAATTTCTATTAAAAAAAAAAGAAAAAAAAAAAAAAAAAAAAAAAAAAAAGTTTCGGAGGACAAAACTCGTGAAACATTTTTTACTCCAGTTGCCAATCCATCACTCGAGAAGACGGTTTCCTTTCCAGTTGAATAACGCCCCAAATAATCAAACCCTAAAAACATTCAATTTTGGGCGGCAAAATTAACTCAAAAATGTTCACCAAATTCATCCCTCCGGCCACGCGTCATTTCCTCCACTCCCCTCCTCCCGCCGCTCACCACTCCTCTTAAACCCACGCGCCGCCCGTCACCCCCTCGCCGCATCATCCGCCGTATCATTTTCGTCAACGGAGACACACGAACGACACCGTACGGACCTTCAATTTTCCCAAAGGCCAGCAAAATCCTTCAATAATCCCACCATCATAACAAACACAAGATATGATACGAGACGCTCTTTATTGGATGGAAAGTTTTATTTACTCGTGTTCATCGATGTTGTCGGGGCTATTCGGAGGTGAGTTCGGAGCAATGTTACTGGCGTTCCTAGAGGAGCCGCTTGCGTGGTCATCTTATTGAACTGGCCTAAGAGTTGGAACACATTGCTAGGTTACATGGTGATGAAAATTGACTGTGGAGTTGCAAAAATTTTCGTAATAAGACGTCGGAAGGCGTTAGGAGAGGAGGATTGACGGAAAAGCGGGAGGGGAGCGGTGAGAGGTTGAATTCTGTTTTGTATAGGAGAGAGTGGTGAAGCAGTTTTGACTCGAGAGGTTATGAACAGTTTAAGGATTTGGCTAAGTTGGTCGAGGCCGAAGCAGGAAAAGCGGAAGGGGAAGGAAAGGAGGTGAAGACGCTGGGAGAGTAAGAGGGGTGAGTGTTATCTGTTGACAGGGTTGTTCGCACGCGATTGCCTGAGAGGGGGATGAGGATGAAGGATGGAGGATTTGAGGGGCGTGTGAATTGGTGGCAGGAGGCGGTATAGGGTTCGGGAATATGGAGAGGGTCGACGAGGTTGTTGCTTTTAGATGAGCGGTATGCGTGTAAAGCGATCGATGAATTGCCTGAGGCGATTAAGGTAGTTATGTGAGTATTTGAAGTTTTGAACATATATATTTTTAGTCATAGTTATTTATTTAGGCGTTAGGGTATTTATGTAATTCGGTACATTATCATATTACATATGTTATTAGTGCTCACTGGTTACCATTAGTCCGGTTTCATTGTGTTTATTTGTTACAAGATACGTGTGAAATGTTAACAGAAAATTAGCAACAAGTAGTTTGACAATGTGGAGTATGAGTAGTTTTCTACTTCATAAGGAGTGGAATTTCAATTTTTAACAATATGGAAGTGAAAGTTAAACTTTTGACAGTTTTGAAAATTGTTCAATTTTGACAGAATTTGCTTCATTTTTGGAAATCGAACTTCCACTCCTTTTGATGAGTGAAAAATGTGTTCATACCTGGATTTTTAGTTACGTCAGTGGCAATGTTTCCTTTCATTAAACAATATGGAAGGCTGGGATGATGAGAATTTGTTAGTTATAGCCCGGTAATGCTGAGTGATTGCACGTTGGTGCATGCATTAAGTGTGTCCATATGACTTCATGCATCTGAAAAATAAGTGAGGTTAACTCGTTTCATACTGCGACTCCTTTCTTTCTTGCTTGGAGAGGGCATTACTCTTCATTATTTGTTACATGTTTGAATTGAAATATAAGTAATTTGGTATGAGTATATGACGACCATATTTGTTATTAGCCCAGGTTGGTAATTGATAAATCTAACTAGATTGTTGTGCTTTGGTGTGTTTCTAAGCTCTCTGTTTCCTATAGTCATGTGTAGCAGGATCATTATTCGAACTTGTGAGATGCAAGCTCACTTTGTTTTACAACTACTGGCAGATGAACGAGGTATCTATAATTTTGATATGGCTTCTTAAATAATACTTATATATCTTGGGATGGTTTGGTTTACAGTTTTGCAAATATTGCAGGTCTTAGAGGCTTTGCTTCCAAAGGGTATGATTGTTCCTTCGTCCTTTGAGACTGTTGGGCATATTATTCATTTAAACTTAAGGGATGAACATCTTCCATATAAGAATGTTATAGCAAAGGTATTTGGCTCAATACTTATGATTCAAGCCATCAAGGACTGAACTTTATTAGTAGTTTAGCACACATTATTTATTAAATTACCGTTTTTTGCAGGTTGTTTTGGACAAAAACAAACCAAAGATACAAACAGTTGTCAATAAGATTGATGCCATCAATAATGACTTTAGAACGATGCAGCTTGAAGTTTTGGCTGGAAATCATTCTCTTGTGACAAGGGTTGTAGAAAATGGACTTCATTTACATGTTGATTTGGCATCAGTGTAAGTTTTTCTTCATAGATTAATCATCGAGAAACAATTGTTATTATTCAAATTCCTTCAATTTGATAAGATGGTATGGTTGACGGTTTACATTTATTCATGCAGCACTGTACACATTTTACTTTTTGTGTTTGTACTTTCTATTTGGTGATGTTGAGTACTGTATGCAGGTACTGGAGCTCAAAGCTGGCAACAGAGAGGCAAAGACTTCTAAATTGCTTTACACGGAGTGATGTTGTTTGTATGTCTTTTTTCTTTTTTGATCTTCTATAAATAGAATCATACTTGATAGTTGGTATTATCACCTTCACAAATGTGAATATCAAATTATACGAACTATTAAAAGTTTCAGATTCTTTTAGTTTTGTTTTATGGATGATCTCTTGTAATGTTATATAGACATGACAATATTCGTTTTGTCTTGTGAAATCTGATAGTTTCCAGCAACAGGTGACGTGTTTGCTGGGGTTGGGCCGTTAGCCATATCAGCAGCGAAAAAGGTTAAGCATGTGTATGCAAATGATTTAAATCCTCATGCAGTTGACTATATGGAAAGAAATTCTGTGCTCAACAAATTAGAAAGAAAGATTGAGGTGTGCCTTTGACCTTGGTCTTTTTTACTCAAGTTTTGAGCAATAAGTACCTCTTTATGCCAACGTTTTTGCCGACATTTTTTCGTTTTGAGCACTTACTAAATACAACGAAACTATAAAGGGACAAATGCGTGGAATGAAATGACTAATTGCCCTTACTATTAGGTCATGTTTTTCTTTTTCCTAGTTTTCTTGATATTCCATCTGCTTCAGCATAAACCCTACTTCAATTTGAAGCCCCTCCCCCAAGACACTAAAGTTAAATAAAAAGTTTTTTAAATCTATTAAATTTGGTTCATGTAGTTTTCTCAGTGACTATTAATCAAGGGGTTGATAGGGCCGCACACTCGTATGCATACTCTGATTATTCGCTTCACATGCCTCAAGTCAAATGTTCACTATAAAATGATCTGGAGGAAGTAATGTACTAAGCATATGCAATTAGTTTACATTATCTGCAAGATTTTAAGATTTTACATTCTCTGTTTAAAGCATTTACACATCCTTTTGCCTGTTATCACATTCAAAGGTTTTTAACATGGATGGGAGAAGGTTTATTGATGCTATCTTTAAGAGTAAAAGCTCCCGACCCATCACGCAAGTGGTAATGAATCTACCCAAAGATGCAGCTGAATATCTTGGTATGTAAAGGCTTCTTTCTACTGTTGCACTTTTATTTCATGTTGACTTGTTTGAGTTAACTTGTAGGATTGGTACTTGTTTCTGTTTCGATGATTGTTTTGTTCAATTCACATGGCAGTTGGATTCTTTCTGATTCTGATGTTCTTTTAATGCTTAGCATGAAACGGTCATAAAAGATAGTACGAAGTTGCCCCTTTTTTGTCCCAAGTTTTTATATAATTATTATATTTTGTTCATTTCTTCTATTGTTTGTTGAATTACGAATTGGTCGTGGATAAATTAGTTGCACTCTCAACCTAGTACATTTATGGAAAGTGCATCGATCCTATCTTTGGAGGACTTCACCGTTTCATTCCTTTTTGCTCAATGTTTTTCTAAATTTGGTGGCAGATGCATTTAAAGGAATATTTAGAGATGCTGACAGGAATGAAGAGTTAACTTTGCCAATGATCCATGTATATGGTTTCTCAAAAGCTGAAGATCCAGAGTTCGATTTTCACGAGGTTTGATAATTTATTTACTTAAAAGCGTTGTCATTCTGTCAAATTTTTTAGGAAGTAGCTATACACGGTTAGAGATGGCATAATGGGTTGTTGAAGCAGCGAGAAGTCAAAATGGGCATAGCTGGTCTGGGTTGGAAGGGTCGGGTTTCCCCAGAATACTGTCCAAATTTCTGATTTATTTTCTTTGTAATCAATTAGTGTGTCAAATATACTTGCGAAAAGAGAAAACTGAATATAAGGGTAATGCAGATAGAACAATGTCTAATTAAGGGCATCAGACATACAACTTCACTTGCTCACTTGGGCCCAATAAAGGCTCAACTAACTTTCTAAAATGTTTAAAAACAGTAATTCACTTTTAAAATGTTTTAGAAAGGGTAATTCTGGCATAAGCACGACACCCTATATAATATCTTCCATTCAAATGTTTTGCATGTATAAAACCCCGCTTGGGCCAAGATAACCTCTTTCAACATCCCATAAGAAGCTATATTTTCAGTACTGATGAATCAAATGATTTTGGGAGGTTCAATGCATTTAAGATACACTTTGGCAACTTGTAATCCGTCTGACCCATTTTTTTTTTCTGGCTAATTTTCCTTTGGTTTGTTTGACCTCGAGAGAGATAAGTAATTAGGTCGAACTTGCCATCTCTAATGTTTGTTGATCAACTTTAATTTTTTACTTTTCTCCTTGGTTGTTTTAAATCAGCGGATAAGAATTGCATTGTCGGAGGTGGCATTTGAAGTTAAAATGCATAAAGTACGCCTTGTTGCCCCTGGGAAGTGGATGTTGTGTGCATCATTCGTGCTCCCAGAGAGAGCTGCGCTTGCTAATCCAATCTCGGAATTGTAATATAATATTACCGAAAAATGTGAGGTAAATTGTAGATTAGAAGTTATTTGGTATAAATTTTATAGTTACATTTTTCAAAATAGCTAAGCAATACTTTGCCAAGGTCATAATGGGCCTCTTCTCATTTTCTTTCTTCTTGATATCATCTGTATTTAATATTCTTTTGTTGTAAAAGATGATAGTATTAGTTATCTGATTGATCTACTCACCTAACTTTCTTGATTTTTTGTTAAGTACGTTTAAGTTCCTTTTGATTATATTATCATATCATTAGTCAAAAGTAAAATTTCATGTTAATGTTGCATCATGACAGCAATAAATAATTTATTTATTATTTTTTTTTAACCAAGCCAAGTTTAGAAGGATATAATGCTTATATACGTGATGTGAAGTCTTACTATCAATTATTAAAAGACAAGATAGTTGTTTTGATACAGAAACTTTAAATAAATATTCTAAGCAACAAAATTTTCTCTCGAGTACAAAATAAAGGATAAACTAGACTTCAATGTTATCAAATGTTAGTAGTCTCAATGACTGGATTTTGTGTATACAAAATTAGAAATGAAGGATTCAAGCTGTTTGATGGTTTAAACCAAATCATGCTAGGGTGGTATTGAACATGTTGATAGATCAATACGAATCAATCACTAGTGGGCTAGTTGCTAATGTGTAGGTGTGTAGCCAGTAGCTATATAAATTTAGTGAAAAGAAATATGAGGAAATTTTTAGCAAGTTTTTAATTAATAAAGGCTTCAATGGTAGGCCAGTTCCACCGTACAGTTCCTCTAGAATATACCCTAGCTTCCTCGAAGACTTTCTCGTAGTCAACAACCCAACATCATGGGCATCACTTCGAGGAACCTTCTATGATGATGTTTATTATTTGAGTATACCTACAATTTTACGAGAGCTAGGTGCACTGTCGGAAAATTATTGGTATACATTTTAGTGCCATCTCATCACGTCACGCAAATAACTAAAACAACTTCCTCAACAAAAAAACCAATAACATTTATTAGTGCTTGTGGGTTTCGCAAAAAACCCGACCAAAAATTCTCACTCACTCATAAAATAATAAAAATAAATACCAACAACGTTACATTGGGGGTGGCTGAAGGATGGACGGCGCATAAATGACGCTGCTGCTTTTCGTTCTCTTTTTTGCCAATGGCAGACGAACAATCTGCTGCAACGTGCATTCTACGTGAATATTAACTGGAATTCAAAAAACTAGTTACTTTGTTTAATTGTAATTATATTTGTTAGTAATTAATATATATATATATATATATATATATATATATATATATATATATATATATATATATATATATATATATATATATATATATATATATATATATATTCTCATATGACCGTTAAATGATACGACTTCATAAAAATTATTACACGTGTTTAAAAGATGGTGGGATGCTTTTTCTGGACGTGGTCATTAATTTCGATTCATATCTCCCTTTCTTTTATTTGAAAATTTCATATATACTCAAATGTATATTAAAAATATTATACATAATACATTTGATACTTGTGTGTACATATGAAATTAAATCGAAAAGAGAAGGCAGACATGATCAAGGTTATAAATAGCGTGAGGCGTGGCGTGGCGGCATGGTCAAGCCTCAAGCCTTAGCGTGAGGCGTGGCGGCATGGCGTTTTTAAGGCATGAATTAAGGCGGCAAAAAGTATTTATAGATTTATAGATTTATATTATATTTTATTAGTATATCATATTTCATATACATCGAGTTTACAAAAATTGTTATACATAAGCAATAAAGTTAAGAAACTCTCTTTACATTTGTAATCTTCTTCAAATACTAGTAAACCCCTAAACGCCAAATGCCAGTAAACCTCAAATACGATGCCCAAATTCCAATTACTAGTAAATCCCCAGTAAACGTCTCAAATACCAGTACACTTTATCGCGCCTTATCGCATCTCATCTAATGCCAAGCCTTAAAACGACGCTTGGTCTATTGCGTGGCGTGAAGGTGACGCCTCGCGCCTTTGTAGCACCAAGACGCGCTTTTTAGAACACTGGAGATGATGGAGGGAGTATTTTAATTCCTAACGGAATCTCATTGTAACCCTTTTGATGATGAAAAACCAATTAAAAAATAAAAAAACTACTGTGTTAAACACGGTTCCAGAAAACCGACCATAGTTTCACTTTCCAACTCAGAAGATCTTATCCGACCCGAACACAACTTGCCTGCCCTAAAACTTAAAACCCTCTTCAAATACACATCCCCCCTTTGATTATTAAAACCCCAAAACAAAAAAAACAAAAAAAACCATTCACGCAACAAAACCAAAAAATTAATCAAAAAATGCAGCAACCAAACAAAACCTCAGATTCCGACCTCCCATCCCTCGCCACAATCAAAGTCAAATCCTCCTCCCCTCGTTTCCGATCCACCACCACTTCCTCAACCGACACCCCAACCGCCGGCGCCCAACGTCGTATCGGCATCGCCGTCGACTTATCCGACGAATCCGCATTCGCCGTCAAATGGGCCGTTCACCAATACCTCCGCCCCGGCGACGCCGTGATCCTAATCCACGTCCGGCCCACTTCCGTCCTCTACGGCGCCGATTGGGGCTCCGTGGATTTAGCCCTTTCTGACAACGACCCAGATGAGAAAACCAAAGAAAAGCTAGAAAATGACTTTGATTTGTTTACTAGTAATAAAAGTGCTGATATAGCTGGGCCGTTAGTTGAGGCTGGTATACCGTATAAGATACATATAGTTAAGGATCATGATATGAAGGAGAGGTTGTGTTTGGAAGTTGAGAGGTTGGGTTTAAGTGCTGTCATTATGGGGAGTAGGGGAGTTGGGAGGATGAGAAGCGGTGAAGGCGATGGGAGGTTAGGGAGTGTTAGTGATTATTGTGTCAGGCATTGTGTTTGTCCTGTTGTTGTTGTGAGGTTTCCTGATGAGAAGGAGGTTGTGCATGAGGGTGGGGCGGTTGTTAAGGTGGCGAAAGGGGTTCATGACGAGGAGGGTGATGAGGAGGAGAGTGAGTTTCATGATGCCAGCGATGAGCGGAAATGGTAAATTCGGTTTTGATTTGATTGTTTGATGTTTGTATGTTTAGTGTTCACGTGTTTTGTTGATTGGAATGAATTAACGGTCATGTATAGTTGATATGTTTACTTTGTTGTGTTTAGTATTTGCGGTCAGTCGGCACCCAAAAAGGCGACTTAAACATTTTGGAGAGTGTTCACGTGTTTTATTGATTGGAATTAAGGGATGATCATGTGTGGTTTGTAATATTGTAAAAGCTTTAGTGTGATTAACGTTTTATATGTTTAGTGCGTTGTGTTTAGCATAAGTTTGTTGTATTAATGTAGACGAATAAAGTAAAATAAGGTTAATTAGGGATGTTTATTGCTGTTTACGCTGTTTATTAGCTGATAGATGTGTATTGTTAAACTAAGAATGAGGGAGTTGATGGTATTTAAAAGAGTCTTTTAGGGTAAGATTCATTTATTTAGGCGGGTTTCATTCAATATCTTGGTATTTTCATTTACGAAAAATATGGCCAATGTGGGACATTCGCATGCATATGTAGGTGATTTTTGATCTATTATATATATTTTTTACGATATTAGTGCTTTTGCCTTTCTCAAGTAGAGATTTTTATATCTTTGGTCATGAGACATTGCAAAGTTTTTACATATGAGATGTCTGATATGCAAAAGTGTTGGTTTTTGTAACGGTTTTCATTACTAATTTGACTGGAATACGACTGTTGATGCTCTATTGGTGTGACGTTTAGTATGTTGTATTTAGCATGGATGTCTTTTTTTATTTTTAATGAGAATGGATCGTGTATAATTTATAGAAGAATCAATTATGGATGTTTACTCTTATTTACAGTTTTACATTGCCGTTAGCTGCTCGTAAATTTTACTGCTAGACTAAGCATCACCCATGCATCTGTAGTTGGTTTTTGATCTATTATTGCAAATCTTTGACACTGTTGCCTTTCTTTACTAGATATTCTATCCTTTCTTATTCAAAAAAATCATGTTTAAAACTATAAATTACTGATTTTGCTGTTGGTTATTATTACAACCTATTGGTGTGTAATGAATACAGCACCAAGTTTCCTATCTTGTCATCATGGTAAGGGCTAAGAAACTACGAAGGTTGACATATAACCAAACACTTATGTAAAAATTACGTGCCTGCTTTTAACATATCTATATTCATGACTAGAGGAGGTGTATATGTTTAATTGTTTATGATTTAACTGTAAAGTACCGTCATTTGCGAAAAGTTAATTGGGCTTAATCTAGATACATATGTGCCTAGTTAAACAATATAATTTTTATGGGCAGGCGTTGAAGCTTGCAGTTCACTTTCATTTGATTTTAACTTTACAATAAGTCCAGAGGTCTTTTATGCCTGTAATTTTAGCATATAACTCTCTTTGGAGCCTCTAGTCGCTTGCTAGAGTTCTTTTATAATACTGTCGCCATTCAAAAAAAATAAAATAAAGTCTGTAGGTCCCAAACTCATTTCTTTATTATCTGGATAATGGAACTTATATGGTTGTGTAAAAGGTTATTATGATCATTGTCTTTGATGCAATAGGGGCTAGGAGCAGTTAGCTTACACATTTTGCTATGGCCTCTTCCAGATATTAATGTAGAAAATCCAAATTTTGGATCGGGAACATGCTAGCTGCCTATATCTACGTCTTTTTTTTTTTTTTTTTTTTTTTTTTGAAGTAATGACAAGTTGAACTCTTTTTTTACTACAAACAAGTCAACTGCATTACATGCTTTAGTCCCATGTTTTTTTCTGTGGGTGTTGCTAATTCTAACATTTGTGCACAGTTGTCACTATTCATTTGAGTTGTCTTAATCACTAATACAGTTATAGGGTGTCTGGCTTCTGCCTCCTTTAGTAGTAAATCACAAAATAATGCCCTTATACCGCTTTACGATCTGCATGTCATTTTACATTTTGATACACGAGTAATAAGTTGCCCAGTTGGTTCCTTGGTTTATGTGCGGGGAGCCTGGCGCATATCCTCTTGGCACAGTTCACAAAGTAGAATCAATGCCTTTCTTAAATGAGCTTATAACTTTTCTGATCATTTACACTTTGTCTTTTGTTGGAAACAACCCACGGTTTTGCAAAAATGGAAAAATGTAAAGACACTGCAGTTACCAACCTGATCTTGACATCCACATTAAGTCTTATCTCTGGCCTTAGTTGTGAGAACACGTGTTGGTTCTCCTTAAGAGCAATGAATTTTGTTGGCTACAAACTTTTGGTGTTAATTATTATACTCCCACTTTAGGGCTAAATACAATTTTTTGTCGCATCCCTGTTTCAGTGGTGGTTTAATGATAGTGTTCTTAAAGAAGTCAAATGTAATCGCAGATCCATATTGTCTGCTCTTATATGTTTTTAAGCTTGTGATAGAACTGCAGTTTTATATATGACTCATATCGGTGGTTACATGAGTTTATCCTTACTTTTTCGCATTGCAAGTGGTCTAGTTTATTAGGGACATGGGTTCTTTAGGTGACATATTTGGAGATATGTGTTGCACCAGTTAAAGAGCCTTGTGTCATTTGTTTAGCCAGTGTTGATACATGTTGGAATAGCTATGTGCAAATTGTGGGTGTACCGTATTTGAGACTAAATTGGACGGTGATATTAACTTTGAGAAAGGACAATAAGACTAGCATCTGCAATCTTAGTTAGCTATGATAAATAGTTTTTTTTTCCCGCTTCTCTATGCCTTGTTAGGATGCTCATGAACTTCTTGCTTCGGAACTATGCCATTTTCTCATTAACTGGAAGCTAGTTAATTCTTTGATCTTATCAATTCTGAGATGTGTATGACTACAGTATGTTACGTTAAAGCCAGGTTTTGGAGATGTATTTATTTCTTACCTCATATTTTCTTACTTTGTCTTACTTTTTTCTGGCAGAAGCATAGATGGAGTGGTCTCTTTGCGAATCTTCAGTATCAAGGTAAAGATTCACATGTTTCATAATTGCCTTTTATTGATGATACCTAGATCAATCTCAAGGTATTAGAAGTGGCAGGTTCGACCCAATTACTTATGAATAAATCGATTTTTATTTCAAACGCGCCAAATGTTGGATGTATGAAATGGGGTGAAGAGTTGCCAAAAAGTGTGTGTAATGCACACAATTTCATGTACGATACTTAGTTCATGTACTAGTACTTGGCCTGTGAAAAATCTACATAAAACTTTTTTTATTAGTCAAAAGGTTCTAGCGTGCAACCCTATCCAACCGTTTTTAACCCGCACTACGAGTGCTTCTTTTTTGACCTGTTAACCAAACCTGTTGACCCACCCATTTTGCCACATTTACATGGTATAGTACTTAATGAACTCTGAGGCTTCATTCCACTAACATTCCATCACTAAGCAAATCCTGACTTCCTGTTGGCTGTGTGCAGGATCACTTATGTTATTTAGCTTCTAATTCTAAGTTCTCTGTAAATATTTGTCAGTCTTTTGACTCTCTTCTTATCTGTTTATCACATGCAGGATGACGAGAAGGCATTGCAGTCTGCAAAGTCGAGATGAAATTAAGTAGTCATTGTTTTTCGTGTTTTGAATTTGGATGATATATGAGCACAGTGGTGTCCTTTGTTTGTGGTAGAAAACTCATGCTAGTTTTTATGATGAGCAAGTGTTATGTAAACTTGATTCTGTGTGACATATACCTGAATGTAATATAACTATGTGTTTAATTATGTACCCGCACCTGTTCTGTCACTGTTGGGATCTGAATTTTCCTTAATAAGCTTTTGAAGTGTTGTTTAGTGACAACATAAGGGTTAGTTATTTGGCCTTATGTTTGAAAGTAATTATACAAGAGATTGTGTTTGGATGTGCTTTATGCTAGTTGGAATTTGTGATAATCAGTTTTTTTGCCGGTTGACAAAATGCTTTGTTTTGGTGGTTGGCATATATTATTGATTGCGGATTTACATGTAAAATTACCATATTTGGTTAGATGATTATGATATCTGAATACTAGAAGTTAATTATATGCAACTTAGAAGCAATGATGAGAGAATCACTTTCATCACGCCATACCAAAATGCCTAAATATGTGAAGGAGAACATATAGCAGATCAATACAGGATTTCTGGAAACTACAGGTGCATTATTGTTACCTGCATAGTTTGTCAACACTGTTTTTGATTTCCATAGGAAAAAAATGTGGTTAGTTAACTAGTCAATTTTGTTTAAAAAATAAAAAACTAACTAGTGAATGGGTGGCTAGATGAGTAATTTGTTAATGTGATTTTATGAGAATCTGATAATTGTTTCCTAACTTATATAAGGATGAATTTCGAAGTTATACAATTTATCTTCAAGGAGAGTGACAATGAGGGCCAGATCTAGCTTGCATGTGCGTTATACATGAACGAAAACCATAATCAAATATAGGACTCGTGTGGGACTAAACAAAGATTTCAACCTAAATGATTGTTGCAATCGGAGAGAAGATTTATACCTATTATACATTTCGCTAGATCGGTGGAAAAAAATCGTTTTTTTTTTCCACCGAGCCATTAAAGACTAAGCTCAGCATCACATTTATTATGGCTAAAACCAAACATAACAAAACCACATAATCATCGCAAATCGGAGAAAAAACGATGGTAATCATGAGCTGTGTATGGAAGAAGAGAGAAGAAAAAGGGAGCGTTTGTGTGCGGAGGAAGAATGAAAAAATATTATAGGAGCGATAGTGGAGTTACTTTAGCAAAGAGGAAAAAAACAATATTTTATTCAGCTCCGGAAATAATAGCTTTTTTCACTACCGTCCTGGACAAATGGATTGTATAATTTGGGTTTATAGACATACAGGTTATTAAACTTTTTAACTTTATTCGCCTAAGTTACCAAACTTTTATTTTGTTCACTTAGGTTACTGAACTTTAGGGAAGCATTCAACCTCTATTTTTTCAATGTAATCAAAGTAACCCGAATGCATTTTTTAGGTAAGTTAAGTAATCTAATTGTCGCGTTTTACAAATTCAGTAACCTTAATGTCAACCCCGTGTAGTACAATACTCCGTTTGCAAGAAAAAAAAGTTTAGTAACTTAGGCGAATAAAGTTGAAAAGTTGGATAACCTATCTGTCTATAACTTTTTTTTTTTTTTTTAATTGGCAATTTTGGCACGTAATTAATGCATTATTCGAATTTGTAATAATAATTTTAAATTAAAATAACATGATAAACTCGATCAGATTTCCCAAATAATTTTTATTTGTGAACAATTAATTCAAAAAATTTCGAAATGAAAATCTGAACAACTGATTTAGGACGAGACTAGTTTTCCTCATATCACACTCCACAGCACCCAAGTATAACTTCTTGGTATATTTTTGTACTACAAATAACTAACATTAGAAGGGTACCCACACAATGCATCGGCGGGTACCCGATGACTATTTGTGGCGAGCAAATATTTTTCATTTTAGACCTTCCTTATTTAGTATTGTCTCAAATACTTTAAAACGTAGTAGATATATGTTTTTAAAAAGTAGAACATTTAAATT
The DNA here is from genome assembly GCA_014162995.1 of Artemisia annua. NCBI lineage: Eukaryota > Viridiplantae > Streptophyta > Magnoliopsida > Asterales > Asteraceae > Artemisia > Artemisia annua. The sequence continues at coordinate 51,669 of LBNU01008473.1, read as the reverse complement.
ACTAATAGTCTAATGTGTGTTTAGAAACTGAGATGAAACTGTGTTAGTTTGTGGGTTAGTTTGTAGGCTTTATATATATGAAATATGCATTAAAAGGTAGTTAATTAGGCTGTTATATCACATTGATTAAATGGACTATTGCAAGTTAATAAGGTTCATAAATATTAGTGGCTCCTACATAAAGAGATTAAAATTCATAATGTAACTTAACTCCTATTCATATATATGTTTTAGTTTGAAATCCTTCCAATTAAAAAAATGTTTTTGGTCTTATTTTTTTAAGACTTACCTAAATGCATTATAATTTATAATGCAGTTAAGATTATGATAAAGACACATATAAAATTAATTAATGCAAGAATATGCTACTATTATCCACTGTTTTTCCTAAGACGTCAAAAGAATACCTTTCATTTACTTCATAAAGTCATGGAGAAAAATGTTTATAGCCATTTGCCAAATTCAAATCATGTTGCAGTTAACGCGTCAAAATTTGTTTTTATATTACTTTTAGAGTAAATTGCATTTTTTGTCCCTGTGGTTTGGCCAAATTGCAGGTTTGATATTTATCCTTTAAAAAGCACCAACAACAACATCTAGTATTCAGCCTTTCCTGAATCATCAGAAGTTGAAGCAGCGTAACTTGATTTAGCAACTACTGAATTGACCAAGATTGTCCAGAATTTAGCATTACATGGAAGCAAATTCAAAAATCCTTTTACAAGCGTCCCATCAACAACAATCTTCAGACTACATCCGCACCTACTGTTACAAACAAAAGACAAGGTGTTCAGCCAAGAGGTTAAGGCAGAGTGGGATAAGGTTTGAAAGGAATGATGCAGTGAAGGAAGTTGTTGAGCCTAAGTGGTAAAGTGTGATACAGGTCGCTGATGAAGTTCAGGGAGTCTACTCTTTAGTGAGTGTAACTCTGAACGGTATTCATCAGGCTAATGAGTTCAGCTTTATACTCTTTGAGTATTAAGTTGAAGGATCTCATCAGGGAGTAGTTTCATCAAAGGGTTCATCTCTCTAGCGAGTGAACCTCTTACTGAGCAAACTCAGGAACTAAACAGCTCTTTCAGTGAGCATGTTCTTTAGCGAGTAATACGCTGGAACTGAATTCAAACTTACTTATTACGGCTTTGACCTATTCAAGGGCAATTAGAACTGCAACTTAATGACCACGTTTAATGGTCATGCAACCACTATTTCCTATAATGGGGGAACATTATGATGTAATTAATGAGCCAGTTAATTATCATAATCCTATTATTGAGCGTTGAGTTTTTCTATAAATTGAAACACATTGCATGAAAAAGACGACAAAAAAAAAAAAAAAAAAAAAAAAAAAAAAAAAAAAAAAAAAAAAAAAAAAACCATAAACACTTAGAAGCAAAAGGGTCATTGTTTTGTGCTTAAAACAAGAACAAACACTTGTTCTTATCCCAAGGAATCGGACGGACATTTCTGATGGACCTACAAATATGAATGACAAGTGTGATAAAAAAAAATGCACATTTCGATGGACCTATAAATATAGATGCATCTCTCCTTAAATTTATACTCTTCATCTGAAATAGGTGGCTGAAATTTCTTCTTAGACTTCTCATTTCAGATTTTCTTCTCACTAAATTTCATCCCTTTCAAAGTAAGCGTAAATTGCATTTTTTGTCCTTGTGGTTTGGCCAAATTGCAGGTTTGGTCCCTATCCCTTAGAAAGTGCAGCGGTAGTCCTCATTTTGAAGTTTGGATTGCAAATACAGTCCCCCGATCGATGTGAAATGACCAACTTACCCATGTATTATTCTTTATAAATAAAGGGTAGTTTAGTCATTTAACTTTGGTCAGAGACCAAACATGCAATCCAAACTTCAAAATGGGGACAACCACTGCAGGTGAGAGAGTTATGTGTTTGTTTTGGTAGAAACAATGAAACAAATGCAAGAGGATCGTGAGCAGTTAGATTGGTAGTTCAACAGGGCTAGTATTTGTTGTGTTTGAGTTCCAACATTAGCTCCCTGCATCAACCTCTCCAAAGATTTCCACAAATCATGAGCAGTTAGATTACTATCAATGGCATTGTAAATCTCATTACTCAACCCAAACAATATCAGATTCTTAGCCATACTGTTAGCTTGAAACTGAGCTAGTTCTGTTTGGCTTAAATCATCTTCCTCTTGAAATTTTGTTTGTCCAGGGTTGTCTTTATCTTCAATTTCTTTCATCATATATGGACCATTCTTGATAGAGTTAATCAACAAGTTTCTTTCTTTGAATCCCATTAGAACATTTATGAACCCTGAGGACCATTGAACATAGTTTCCCCGATACAACATGAGAGGTCTTGCATCACTCCCAACAACCAATGCATCTTGTGTAGTAGACATAGCGATTTTGGATCTTTGATATGATTTGTTGTTTTATTGAAATTTTTTGTGAACTATTGGGTTTAAGTTATGAGTTTGTGTTTGTTGTTTTTTGTAATTGTTTAAAGTCTTGTGAAATAAAGTTAATTAAAGTCTCTTAAGAATTTACACTAACAAGGTCGTGAAAGTATTTTAATTCAAAGTCTTGCAAGGTGCTACGTCTCATAACAAATGATTGAACAAGTCTTGCAACCAAGTCTCTTAAGAACTAAGTGAGCGTGGAAAATGTTGTGGGTAAAAGTCTCGTAGCAACTCTCGTAACACAAAGTATCTTAACAATCTTTCGTAATAATTTAACTTGAGAAGTCTCGCAACAAACTACTTGGAACTAAAAAAGTCTCGTAAGTGATTTTGTGAGTGAAAGTTTCGTAAGAATAGTCTCGTAAAACAAGGTCTCGTAACAAAGATCTCGTAATCCAAGAGGTGATAAGTTTCGCAGCAAAACCTCAGAAATAAGTATCGAATGAGTTCTCGTAACTTAGGTATCGTAACAAAAATTATAACGGCTTAGAAAGTCACTAAAGAACAAGTTTCGCAAAACAAAAAGTCTTGTAACACAACCTTGAGAGAGCTCGCAAAGACAAGTCTCTCAAAATTTGAAACCCTAAATCCTAATCTTGCGAAGGTTCGCGAATGTAAGTCTCGTAAGTTTTGAAACCTAATTTTGTGAAAGTACTTTTTGCGAGATTTCCTAATTAAGAACTTGTGAAACTTTTGAAAAAAAAACACTTTTAGAAACGTATCAAAAACACCTAAAGTTAACAAAAAATAATCATTTGAACGTAAAACCGTTTATGTAATCCAGCAAAAAAGTATCTCAAATCTCCTAGAATGTTTTTCCAAAAACATTTTTGCAATTTAACCATGAAAGATTAAACCAAAGATTTAGAACACGAAAATATTTCTAGAGAGAGAGAGAGTAACGAGTTTAAAAACTACAAACACGTAAATTTTTTACTTCTAATGACGATCTTAAGTTAGAACTAACACAACTAAACAAAACATCTTATCATATTTGGCTCTTGATACCAATTGCCAGTTACCATTTATCCTAATGTCTACTATAATCTACAGAGTGGGTGTATACACTTCTATCCTAGAGAGAGAGAGAGAGAGAGAGAGAGAGAGAGAGAGAGAGAGAGAGAGAGAGAGAGAGAGACCTGGTTTATTGACACACATCTTATTTCACATAAGGTAGGGTGTATTTATACCCTTATAATCAAACGTTGAGAGACCTCTTCGCCTATTAGCTTCCCCTCACAACTATATAAGTGTTGCGAGTGTAAGTGGTCCCTCAACAACACAACATTTACACAATCGTGCCCTATCTTTAGCCTAATTTACATAAAAGACCCTACACTAATGATTTATACTTTTTGTGTCATAACACATATAATGAATAATAAAGTATTAGTCATAAAAGCAGATTTGGTACGAGATAAGATTTGGACAAAGATTCGAATAAATATACAAGATTACCTTTTATTGCGACTGGCGGCGACGACGAAGATGAAAGGCGAGGATGGAAGGTGAAGGTGGAGGATGGAAGATGAAGACGGTTATATAAGATTAGGGTTATTGGGAAATAGGCATTTTATTTTAGAGAAGCAACAAGTGGAGAATGGTATATTAGGGTTTTCATTTTTCTAGTTATAATTTGGAAAGTGAGAATTTCATTTTTTTTTAATTGTTAAAATATTGTGACTAAACAGGTTTTTAGTTTTTCCATTTTCTTATAAAAAATTTCTTGAAAAAATGAGATATTTTTCTACAACTAAACGCACACAAAGTTTTTTGTTTTCTTGAATTTACTCTAAAGAGTTTTCTTTTTTGCTTTTTTAGCATTTATCCTGTAAGCAAAAATAATAATTGAAGAAAAAGTAATTAACAAATGCCACGTCATATCTTTCCAGACGGCTGCAATAGGAAAAATTAAGGGTATGTTTGGTATGTTGCCATGAATCAAAATGGGTATGAGTTGGGATATTAGGTGGGATCTACATGTATGAAAGTTTCCTACATTGCCTTTTTGAGTACTATTGAGTATAGAAGATATGTATCTTTCAGTCCCATATTTGAAAGATACATATCTTACTTAACCAAATACTTGCAATCATATCCGATATGATTCCCTCATTTCATTCCCCCTACCAAACGCACCTTAAGAAGTTTGACTATTGGATCAGAAAACTAAAACTTGAGTGTATATAATAGTACAAAGTAATAAGTTGTATTTTTAAACCATTGTCTTTAACAAAAATAAATACAACAGAAAAAATAATTTCGGACAACAAAATTTGGCAATTTGGAAAAAAATGTCTAGTTGATAAGTCCTAGTCCTATCATAAAATACAATGACGCATAAAATATGTCAAAGATCACACGATAGAATTACTAGAATAATCAAATATTACCAGATGTAGCATAAGTTCGTTAAAGTCCTAAGTGGACCTCTAGATGTGACATGTGATAGCCCAAAAAGAAAGGGTATTGTATTTTAGTAATGGACACCACGTCATTTAACAAGGTTCGTGCCATTATTGCACAAGCCGGACAAGTTACGGTATATGCCATAAGGTGCTTGACTTAAGTAACTTGTGTTCCACCTCCACCACCACCACCACCGTCTCCCTCTCTAACAGGGCGAACGCTGACCTAGCAGGTTTTCGAGAGTTTACGGAGACCTCGTGGATTTTAACAAATTAGTGTGAATTTTGTAAAAAACTTCTAATATTTTTCGAAATGCACCGGTAACTTTAAGATTCATATGTACGAGGCATGCAGAACCCATGCTACGAACGGGCTTTTAATCTAATTGTTAATTGTGTATTAATTCTGTGTATTGGCTAGTGTATGCTTATTTTTTGTTTAGTAATTTAGTATGTTGTATGAAACATTTTTACTTTGTTGTATAAAAATTTAAAAATGTTTGATGTTGTTTTGGTTTTGTCGTTTTGTATTTTATAAATGGGTTTTTGGTTATTAAGTTGTGATGTGCTTTATGCAATAAAAAATGGCTTTGTTTCTTTTGCCCTATTAATTAACCGATCAATACATGTCCATTAGACGGTTTTTGCAAAGGTCTTGTTATCTCATGACATATAAACTATGGGCTGAAAGTGTTTGGTTCAACTTTACACAATGTCAAACGGATTCAATTCATGTCGAATCTCATTCCATTTATATACTCCATAAGTTGCCCAACGAAACATTTATCATTTAATACTAAATAACTCATGTAAACTATAGATACTTTCGTAGATTTTGATATTAACATATTTTTTGGGGAAAGTAATTAAATATATCAATATAACATCTATACCTAATTGTTCGAAGTAATAATCGGAAACACTTAGTTATGGTTCATAATAATATGTTCAAATTATGATAACGTTATGGAAAATATTGTTATCAAATAACCCCAGATTCGAACTTTTGTGTTTGTGCATGTGATTTTGGCCGGTTTATATAGGAATGCATTAGGTTAAATCATCAATTATTCTTGCAACCTTTTCAACTTCATCTCAATCCATAACCGATTTTTAATTCTATACTAATTACTAAATATCATGTGATCAATTCTGGAAAGCCTTGCACTTCCATCTCGATGTTGTATATACTTCACATTAAATGCAGCGGTTTTGTTTTTCGATAAAAGTTTGAACTTTTGCTTATGTTTAAAACTCAACTTTTTTATTTGATATTATAATTTACAAACGGCTTTAAGTAAAAATTATGTATTTTTTCCTTTCTATTCATTACTCAATGCGATATTTTTAATATGTCGTATTTTGCACTAGAAGGCATGTAGGCTACAAAAAAATCTATTGTTAAATAAATACTTGCCATAAACAAAGTTATAATAAGGATAAGTAGATTTATGCAATGATTTATGAAAATCTCATTTGCAAGATGGAAAACTAATCATAGAGTAATGAGATGTCAAATAATCACGCTAAAAAGTATCATTTAACCATTTAAATGTTACTTTACATACATGCCCGTGCACATTTTCTTGAATCAATTCGCACATGTGAGCTACATCAATAGAAAACAGAGATATAAAAGAAAACCAAGTTAATTAAGAAAAAAAGAAGACCAAGTTAATTACAAAGATATAAAAGATGTGTGAATCATCTCCAAAATATTTCTCATTAACACACTTCAACAAACATGTACGTACTAAATATTGCAAAAGAGAATTAACAGACCGCTACCAACAATCAAAGATCTAAAAGATGTGTGAATCATCTTAGTAATACACTTCAACAAACATGTACACACTAAATGTGATTTTGGCTGGTTTATATTGACATGAATTAGGTTAAATTAATTATTCTTGCAACCTTTTCAACTTTATCTCAATCCATAACCGACTTTTAATTCTATATTAAATACATGATCAATTCCGGCAACCCTTGCACTTTCATCTCGATGTTGTATATACTTCACATTAAATTATGGGACTCCATCTTGAGTATCTTGATTACTCCACATTAAATCAAGGGAAAAATTATCATTTAACCATTTAAATGTTGCTTTACATACATGCTCGTGCACATTTTCTTTAATCAATTCGCACATGTGACCTACATCAATAAAAAACAGACATAATTTACTTGTATATGAAAATGCATTAACATAATACATATATCTATATATATGCTTATCTATAACAATCACCTAAATATGTAAGAAACAAAGAAAATTGTTGGTATCCTAATCCTTGGTTCTATTTATCTGAGCATTCATGATCTTGTGTGATTTTCATGGTACCTGCGTATGATAACTAAATTAAGAAAAAAAAGAAGACCAAGTTAATTACAAAGATCTAAAAGATGTGTGAATCATCTCCAAAATATTTCTCATTAACACACTTCAACAAACATGTACGTACTAAATGTTGCAAAAGAGAATTTACAGACCGCTAGCAACAATCAAAGATCTAAAAGATGTGTGAATCATTTTAGTAATACACTTCAACAAACATGTACATACTAAATGTGATTTTGGCCGGTTTATATAGGCATGAATTAGGTTAAATCATTAATAATTCTTGCAACCTTTTCAACTTCATCTCAATCCATAACCGACTTTTAATTCTATGCTAAATACGTGATCAATTCCGGCAAACCTTGCACTTCCATCTCGATGTTGTATACACTTCACATTAAATTATGTGACTCCATCTTGGGTGTCTTAATTACTTCGTATTTAATTTAGGTACTGAATCTTATAGTATCACGAGACATGCAGAACCTGTGCTATGCACGGGCTAAGAATCTAATTGTTAATCGTGTATTCTTTCTGTATATTGGCGAGTGTATACTTAATTATTGTTTCGTATGTTGTATGAAATGTTTTAACTTTCTTGTATAAAAATTTAAAAGTATTTGATGTTGTTTTGGTTTTGTGGTGTTGTATTTTATATATGGGCTTTTGGTTATTAAGTTGTGATGGCTTTGTTTCTTTTGGCCTATTACTTATTTGCATGATAAAAAAATGGCTTTATTTCTTTTGGTCTATTACTTAGCCCTACAATACTTGTCCATTAGATGGTTTTTGCATGGTAATATGAAGCACACGGGGTCTATCTAATTGGTCATAGTTTAATGTGCGTTAAATATTTTCTTTATTAAGTTTGTAAGTTAAAGTTTGTGTAATAATGTATATATAATAATGCCACATAAACTGTATAAAAATCGTTACAACTTTTAAATGTAAAAGTAATTGATCGATATATTGAGAGTAGCTTAAATGCAAAGATGATTGCTATTCTTCTTCCATGTAACATCTACAATCAATAAGTGCCTCAATGAATACGTGAACACTTCGTATGCCTCTCAATAAACACACTTGCACTTCGCAAGTAATTGATCAATAAATTGAGAGTAGCTTAATTGCAAAGATGATTGCTATTCTTCTTTCATACTTTATTGCATGGTTATGATTCATTGTATTAGAAGTTTCTCTTAGTTGTTAAAATCACTTTAAAAGCACCCTCCAAATACCCTCTAAATCAGTATAAACACAAATGACATTGTCCTTTAATGATTCCAAAAACAAATAACAAAACTAATTTTTTTTGTTCGACTTTTTAATTTTCTTGAAAAAGTGATTGAGTATAAAAAATTATTGCCTAACAATGACATGGCGTATATGCTTATAACGTGGAAGTTTATTATATGACGAACATTCATTCATACTTTTTTATTTAAAAGAGTTTGAATTTTATATTTTAGCATGATCTTGATGATAAAAAGGTTAAAAAATATAACTTTTACATCATGAGATTACAAAATTAAAGCTCAGGTTAATTAATCCTCCAACAATTCAGTATATACATATATGGATATCAAAGAGTCAAAAAGATTAAACGCAAACAAAATATTAACATTCAAATCCATCCAACTATTGGGTGTCGCAGTGGAATCATCAATAAAATTTATGATAATGAGACTGATTAGAGGATGATTCAGCTTCATATATTGTAGACAACCGAAACCTAAAGGACCGAACAGCCAACCGAGTTTGCCTCGATGAATATCTTTGCATTCCATTGGTTGAGCATGATTTCGACACTCCTAAGCTCGAAGACGATTGTTGTTGGCATCTTTCTTGTGAGGAAAGCTTTGCATGAATATAATTGTTTCTCAGTAGTGATCGGTCTCTTGTTTAATCTTTTCTTCTTTCTCCAAGTGGACTTTAAGTTTCTCTTCGTCATATTTTTGTTGTTGCAACTCGAGTTGAGTTAGTTTTTTGCTTTCTTCCTCTTCTTTTTATTCTAATTCTTTTTTTTCCTTCATCCATCCTCTGACATTTGGAAAATCGATAATACATATAACAATAGAACTTAACTTTATCCCCCACGAATACTTTTTTTAAGAAAACGAAATGAATGAATTTAAGTTGGCCACCCCCTCCTCATGCATGAGGGGTCAAATAAAATCAAATACATTTTACGTGTATAAATAAATTTTGTAAAAGGGAAAAAAAAGACATACGGTTGTTGGTGAAGATATCATTCTCTATACCATCTTCTTGCCCAAACCTATCATGCAAAAATAACACATATAAGATTACTAACAATCAATCATTAACAATACAATCACAAACAAATACCCATATGTCAGCATGTTTGCCAACGTTATTAATCATTTTGGAGCTGCTCATTATACACGACAACAACCAAAACTAAACTTAGTATCATATCACATTACCAAAAAAAACAATTCAAATAAATAAATATACATCACAACCATTTTTCAATAACTTTCTTCATCAACGACTCATGCACGCCACGATGACTAAAATGAGTTTGGTTGAACGTGGTGTCAGCGGCGGAAACAGTTGATGTTGGTCGGTTCCGGTGGATGTGGCGGTGGAATAATTTGTTGTGGGTTGCTAAATTGTGCTATTTATACTCAAAAGAAGTAGTTGAAAGAGTTGACCAATTAATTTTCCTATTAAAGATCAAGTAATGCATACTCTAATAATTAAAATAGACTCTCCAAATGCCTTATTCCATGTAACCTCTACAATCATAAGTGCCTCAATGAATACATGAACACTTCGCATGCCCCTCATAAACATGAACGCTTGACATGGACGTGACATGAATCTTGTTTCTATCATGGCTATATTTTTCAATTCTAAAAACTATGTCATCAATGCTCCTCAAAAAATTGGTGTCATTAATACTCCCCCTTAAATTTTAGGACTCAATTTTATATGTTTATAGATAGATGATATGTATGTATTACTGTTACAATTTGTTTTTTTGCACCTGGTCGTTTTTAGTCTTTGGTCTGCCCATCCCTAACATAGATGTAACGATTTCAACCATCTTGTACATATATAACTAGTTATAATGCCCGCGCACGCGCGGGGGGTTTTTTTTTTTAAATTTTTTTTGAATGATATATTTTTGTTTTTTAAAAAACAAATAATTTAATCTTTGTTTTGTTTGATTTATTATTTTTAATTATATTTGTTTATTAATAAAGATAATCATTTAAAAAATTTAATCCTGTTGTTAGTTACATCTTATCTATATTTTTTGTATTTATCTTCTACTTGTATAGTATATCAAAAAAACAAATTTTTAAAATTTTAAATTAAAAAAATACTACGTAATAATTAAAATATTACCTAATAAAGAAATATTTTTTTTTCCGAAATACGAAAGTACCCACTAGGGGTTTTGTTTTATTATATAAAAAAAAATAAAAGATTGAGTTAATTTGAATTATGGTAAATTGCCATTTTCATAATAAAGTTTTGACTCATATTTGATAGAGTTTTTATAAAGTAAAAAAGGCCCTCCCTTAAAGCAAGGTATAGAAAATCACCAAATCGTATTTTCATAGACGACAAATGAGATGCAAAAGCCGGTAATGGTGGTTGATATTTCCTGCTCGATCTGTCGCCCAGAGCCTCGACGTTTCATGTTTTTTGTTCAAATACACAATAACTCACTACAACTAGCATATTTTTTCGTTTCTAATATGCTCACTTCTTCAATGCAGGGTTGGGCTCTTATTTAATTTCTCATATACCCACACACCACACATGATAATGTACTAAACGTTCATCGCACAGAATGGCAATATTATTCTATTTCGCATCTTGTAGTTGCATAGATTATTCAGAAGGCAAAGAGATACACGCGATATAAGTAACAAGTCATACCAAATAACCAATTTAATATCAAGATTTGGACCAAGTTTTCTTGATTATACTAACACAATAACTCACCTGGTGTCAAGTTCTAAAACCTTCACATTTTATAGTTTGAGTAAATTACATAGATGGTCCCTGTGGTTTGCCCAAAGTTTCACCCACAGTCCCTGAAAGTTAAAAGTTGCACGGATAGTCCCTATCTCTGAAAAGAATAACACTAACGGTCCCTTTTTTAACTGTCGTTAAGTGACTTCCGTTATAATTTACACGTTAGTCCCTTTTGGTTAAATATCGTTGCATCGTTTATCCTTTATAATAACGGCCGTTTATAACTTAAAGTTTTTCGAATTTTTCTTACGTTTTCATACGTTTTCATCTGTTTTTATACGTTTTCATGCGTTTTAATCCGTTTTTATACGATTTCGTCCGTTTTTCTTACGTTTTCATCCGTTTTCATGCGTTTTTATACGTTTTCGCTCGTTTTTCTTACGTTATTGTCTGTTTTCCTACGTTTTCATCCATTTTTATCCGTTTGGGTCCGTTTTTATACGTTTTCGCTTGTTTTTATATGTTTTCCTTTATTTTTCTTACATTTTCATACGTTTTTATCCGTTTTTATATGTTTTCATACGTTTTCGTTCGTTTTTATACGTTTTCTTACATTTTCATTGGTTATTTTTATGTTTTTCTCCGTTTCCTTCCGTTTTCATCCATTTTTATTCATTTTCGTCCGTTTTTATACGTTTTGGTCCATTTTTATACGTTTTCGTCCGTTTTATACGTTTTTGCTCATTTTTCATCCATTTTTATCCGTTTTCATCCATTTTTATCCGTTTTCGTCCTTTTTTATATGTTTTCGTCCGTTTTTCTTATATTTTCATACGTTTTATCAATTTTTATGCGTTTTCGTTCGTTTTTCTTACGTTTTCATCTGTTTTAATACCTTTTATCCGCTTTTATACATTTTCGCTCATTTTTCTTACGTTTCATACATTCGGTCCGTTTTTATACATTTTCGTTCGTTTTTATATGCTTTCATCCGTTTTTCTTAAATTGTCATACATTTTTATCTATTTTTATACATTTTCGTCCGGTTTCATACGTTTTTATACGTTATTGGACCAAAATATATAAAAATGGATGAAAACGTAAGGAAAACAGACAGAAACATAAGAAAACGTATAAAAAATGGATAAAAGCATAAGAAAAATGGAGTGAAAACATATAAAACGGACGAAAACGTATAAAAATGGACCAAAACGTATAAAAACAGATGAAAATGAATAAAAATGGATGAAAACGGAAGGAAACAGAGAAAAACATATGAAAACATAAAAATAACCGATGAAAATGTAAGAAAACGTATAAAAACGAACGAAAACATATGAAAACGTATGAAACGTATAAAAACGGATAAAAATGTTTGAAAATGTAAGAAAAATAAAGGAAAACGTATAAAAACAAGCGAAAACATATAAAAACGGACCCAAACGGATAAAAACGGATGAATACATAGGAAAACAGACAATAACGTAAGAAAAACGAGCGAAAACGTATAAAAACGCATGAAAACGTAAGAAAAACGGATGAAATCTTATAAAAACAGACGAAACAGATTAAAACGCATGAAAACGTATAAAAACGGATGAAAACGTAAGAAAAATTCAAAAAACTTTAAGTTATAAACGGCCGTTAGTATAAAGGATAAACGATGCAACGATATTTAACCAAAAGGGACTAACGTGTAAATTATAATGGAAGTCACTTAACGACAGTTAAAAAAGGGACCATTAGTGTTATTCTTTTCAGAGATAGGGACTATCCGTGCAACTATTAACTTTCAGGGACTGTGGGTGAAACTTTGAGCAAACCACAGGGACCATCTATGTAATTTACTCTTATAGTTTATTTGAAGCCTATATCATTTGAATATTCATATTGACATAGACAGATGCAGGAACAATCCTTCAATCACAAATCCATCATAATCTCATAACCGTTAATGTCAAATAGTATGCAATATTACAATGCCCTTTACTCCATGTTACCGACTTATTAAATGCAAAGTGCTAGGTAACTCGTTTGAAGAATATCGTACCATATTATGTTTTGTAGTGATCCTTATTAAAAAAAAGTTGAATTGACTTGAAAAAGTCAACCATGGAACTTTGAAAAGTCAAAGGATCTTAATGATGAGAAAAGCTCTTGTGGTTGGAAATGATTAAAGTATACAAGTTGAAAGCATTGAGAGCTTAAAGTGGTCATCATGTTCATATTTGTGAATCTTGATCTAGTTTTGGCATTTGTGAACACATGAAAGAAAAAAGACACGACTATGAGATATGGGTTGACTTTATTCTATCAACCACCACAAAGATACGTTAGTCTAATCAATGTGTTGTGGTGGAACCCCTAACCTTCTAGTTTGTCGACTTTAATCGGTGCATGAGTATCCTTTTTCCATATTGACAAGGATATAATAAACGTAAAACTTGACAATTTTGATTATTTCTTTTTGGTAAGAGGTTTATACCCGATGAATATATAAAAATAATAATGTTGTTAGGTACATGGGAGGATGGTAATGAGCCACCCTAAGAAAAACCTAACAAGACACTATATGCTATGCACATAAACAAAACATAACAACCAAAACCGAACCACGACTGCTTATCAACAAGTCATTCAGGTTGTGTTATATATCTAAATGTGACGAAAATCAAGTTACCTACAAAGAAACCGAGTTAATGGTAAAATATAAGCCATAATGTAATTATAATGCACAAAACCTCTTAAATTTTATTAACTAGACTTATTAAAACGATATACTAAACATTATACATTTTTTCTGAAAGAGTGTTACTGGTCATTTATCAGCATAACCCAACACCTTTTTAGCACATACCATAAAACTTAACTGTTTTGACCCGTTACCCTACGTGTCGACATGCCCTTTAGTGGCATATTATGAACGTTGCTTAGACAACTCCAAAAAAGTAATGGTGTATCATAGAGAAGATCCAGGTTTTGAAAATGTCTATTTTGACTTTATATTCAGATTATACTTTAAGCAAAACCAAAAGAAATCTTCAAAATAGAATTTGATATTAAGGGGTATATATGTCATTAATTAAAAATCCTACAAAGTCAACTATTTACACTACAAAGCAAAATAGAATTTGATATTAAGGGGTATATATGTCATTAATTAAAAATCCTACAAAGTCAACTATTTACACTACAAAGCAAAGTATTTGTGACAAATGCACCATTACCTGCTTATCAATATGAATGGCTTTTCTTTGCTCTTGTTAATCTCCATCATTTCTACTCTTTTGTTAACCTCAACAGCAATAAGCACCATTACTCCAAACCAAAACATAACTGATGGCCAAACCATTGTTTCAGACAACGAAACCTTTCGCATGGGATTTTTCAGTCCCTCTGATGTTTCACGTAGTCGGTATTTTGGAATATGGTATAACAAAATATCGGTCATGACAGTTGTATGGGTTGCCAATAGAGATGCTCCACTTACTGACAACTCAAGTGTGTTGGTATTAAACGACAACGGTATACTAATGCTCTTTAATAGTAGTAATAACATGATATGGTCATCAAATTCAACGATAACAAGAAATGTTCCAGTAGCACAGCTTCTAGATACAGGAGATCTCGTGATCAGAAATGTGAATGACACGGATCCAGAGAATTACTTATGGCAAAGTTTCGATTATCCTGGAAACACATTTCTACCAAGTATGAAATATGGTTTGGATTTTGTTAAAGGTTTAAATAAGTACCTAACTTCATGGAAGAGCGTTGACGATCCTTCTTCAGGTGAGTATACAAATAAGATGGAATCCGAAGGATACCCACAGATACTTTTAAGGAAAGGTTCTGAAGTGAGGTTTAATTCTGGGCCATGGAATGGTAGGCGTTTTAGTGGGATGCCTAATTTGAAGCCGAATGATATCTATACATTTGGGTTTGAGATTAATGAGAAGGAAGTTTATTACAAGTATGAGCTTGTTAATAATTCCGTTGTGTCTAGAATGATTCTAAGTACAGACGGAATTATACAACGCTTCATTTGGATTGAACGGACGCAAGAATGGAGCCTTTATGTGACTGGACAGATGGATAACTGTGACCGTTATGGATTATGTGGCCCATATGGGATTTGTAACATTAACAATTCCCCTGCTTGTGGATGTTTAAGAGGGTTCGAGCCGAGATTCCAAGAAGAGTGGAGAAGAGCTGATTGGTCTAACGGGTGCGTGAGAAAAGCTGACTTGAACTGTGCTGGTGGAGACGGGTTCATGAAACAAAGGGGTGTGAAGGTGCCAGATACACGGAAGACTTGGTTTAATGTTAGTATGAACCTTGAAGAATGTGAGAAAGTATGCTTAAGGAACTGCAATTGTACAGCTTATGCTAATTCAGATGTTAGAGCAGGCGGAAGTGGTTGTTTGATTTGGTTAGACAATTTGGTTGATATCAGAGTATATGGTGAAGATGGGCAAGATATTTATGTAAGAATGGCTGCCTCAGAATTAAGTAAGTGTGATTCAAATAATTTTTTGGGTATCATATATGTGTTAAATTCAGATTTATGTAACTCCAGATTTATTCTTACTGTATGCAACAGATAGGAAAGCTAAAGCAAAGAGACGAGTGATAATTATAGTCATTCCGGTAGTCGTGGGAGCGGCTTTGATACTGGGACTATGTCTTTGTTACAGAAGGAGGAAATATAAGAAAAACGGTAATGCCTACATCATATTTAGGACCCCAACCTTTTCGAATATGAGGGTTACTTAAGTTTTGGTTTTTTATTCTACAGGTATAATTAGTGTTGGTCGTGAAAACGGCTATGCCAATGAGAATAAGGGGGAAGATTGGGAATTGCCATTGTTCGATTTCAACATAATAGCCAGTGCAACAAACAACTTTTCAGATAACTGCAAGCTCGGTGAAGGTGGTTATGGGCCTGTCTACAAGGTAATATTAGGATTCAAATCCTGCGATCTCATCTGGAACCACCATCTTTCATATCTAAATTTGATAAAATAATATACTTACAACTAGAGGTAGGGCAACGTGAAAAATCGACAGCATAGTAACATGCAGTTTTTTTTGGTATGGGTCGGATAGCCGATAGGGTTGACCCGCAAACATTTTTCCATTTTCAAAACATTGTTGTTTACTTAATTTGCGTGTTGATTATTATTAGAATACATTATTATTAAAAGGATAATCTAAAAATCTTTGTACATAAAAGTTTTTGAAGGTTGTATGTGTCAAATAAATAAAAAAAAGTAGACTATATCAACCCAAATCGACCCTTTCCCATTTAGCTAACTTTTTTATTTGACCTGTTTGAGATAAAAGACAATTCAAATCAACCAATTTGTAACTAAATGGCTTGAAATTGCCATCTATACCAGCAAGACAATGAGTAAGTATGAGAATGATCATTTTCTGGCAACAGACTCCATTGTCTCAAGATTGAGAGTTTACATATATATTGTCATCGCCGGGGCTATAAACTAATATAAGAATTGCATGATTTTCAGGGAAAGTTAGAGGATGGGAAATCAATAGCAGTGAAGAGGCACTCACAAAAATCAAAACAAGGACTAGATGAGTTCCAAAACGAAGTTCAGTGTATTGCTAAACTTCAGCACCGAAACCTTGTAAAGCTTTTAGGGTGTTGCATTGAAGAAGATGAGAGAATGTTGATCTATGAATACATGCCCAATAAAAGCTTGAATTCTTTTATTTTTGGTGTGTTTCTTTTCATATTATCATGACTACCTTTACATTGTTTTCTTGCTTCATATATCTATTTTGACATATGCATGTTTCAGTTTATACTTATCATTAAGAACTAATGTGGCAAATATACTGAGCAGATGCAGAAAAGAGAAAGTTACTGGACTGGTCGAAACGCAACAACATTATAATTGGGATTGCAAGGGGGCTTCTCTATCTTCACCAAGACTCCAGACTAAGAATCATTCATAGAGATCTAAAAGCTAGCAACATACTACTGGATAGAGATATGAACCCAAAAATTTCAGATTTCGGTCTGGCAAGAAGTATGGAAGGAAGTGACACCGCAGCTAATACAAAAAGAGTAATGGGAACCTAGTAAGACTTTCTATCAACATTAATCAAGAAACTTAACTTCAACTACCTATATATCATCTAATTAATTTCTTCCATTAATTGCTTGAAGCGGCTACATGGCACCTGAGTATACCATTGACGGGATATACTCCACCAAATCTGATGTGTTCAGCTTTGGTGTATTGGTGTTAGAGATAATAAGTGGAAAGAAGAATAGAGGATTTCGTCATGCTAATCATGATCTCAATCTTCTTGGACATGTAAGTTTCGAATGTTACTTTTTAATGTCCTTTGTACATTATACAATATATAACTTGCCATTGGTTTCCCTTTATACCCTTATATCCATACTATTGTGACATCCATCCATTGACCATTGCTCAGGCGTGGAGGCTATATAAGAATGGGAATCATTTGGAGCTTATTGATGGCACTATCAAGAGTTCATATGTGCAGTCTGAAGTGGCCCGGGCAATTCATATAGGTTTACTATGTGTGCAAAAGTATCCTGAAGACAGACCAAACATGCCTATGGTGGTTCTTATGCTAGGTAGCGAAATTCCATTGCCTGAACCTAAACAGCCTGGTTTCTATACTGATAGAAGAAGACCCCAAGAAGCAGAATCTTCCTCTAGTCATTTTGAATGGAGTTCATCCAACCGCTTAAGTGTAACATATCTGCAACCTAGGTAGAAAACTCCCTTTTCTAAAGACCTATTTCTAAACAAGTTTTGCAGAAATTGGTTACAAGATTAGACATTTAATTTCAGTTTCTAATCGACTCGTGTAAATCATAATGCAAAGTTCCATAGACAAAGGGTGTACATAAGATGATGCCTGCGTTCATTCAAATTTATTGGCAACAATGATGGTAGTGTAGCAATAATTACAATACTTATATAAGAATTCATAAATCTGTCAGTTGCATACTGAAATGTCAAAAAAAAAAAAAAAAAAAAAGGAAAAAAAAAAGGGTAATACAATTTTATTCCATATAAGGGTAAAGTACAGGTAGCCTACCTATGCCAAAATTAGTCCCAAAAACTTTGAATAGTTAGTTACCTTCTGGGCAAAAATGAAGTGCATGCTTGAAAGTAGTAGTCGCCTATAGTACGTACGCTACCCTTTTCAACATTTTTCCATTTGCAATTATATCTGTAATTTTATTACAGAACTGTTAGTCAGAAATGCACAAAATAATTAAGCAATGATAACTGAAGCACTCAGTTATTGTAAGATATAAAGAACATAGGTGATACTTTTTAGAGAACATAAAATATTGGAAAGCTAATTTGGGCAAATTTGGGCTGATGCATACACAGTTGTCAAGTTAAAAAGAGGATTACGTATATCTTGATATGTACAAAACTATTGTAGGGAGGTTCAAAGATGCTGTCATGCTGATGTTACTAAAACCATCCAATATGATATGTCTACGACCAGCAAATGAATCAAATGAACTAGATGTCCATAAAAGGTTTATATGACCTCTCCAGACGTGGAGTGTATGCCTCATCATAAGTCTTACTGAAAATGTAAATCGATATCGACAGATGCGAAGCAAATAAGCAATCTATCAACTTAATGAGGATTCATGATTGACAATGTCAAACCAGGCAACTATGAAGAGTCAGAGCATTGAGAATAGTATATGTAGAGTTGGTGGAATGGTGGGCTGACCCATAAACACCTCTTTATCCATTTTTTAATGTGCTAAACATAACTAAGAAAACTATGTTAGTATAAAAATAATCTAACTTAATTTTATGAAGCAATTTATGAGTTTATTATTGTATCCGAAAATACTCCCAAAGACACTACCCGTTTGAGCGTTTTCTTTTGTTAGTAAATCATCTGGATTAACCCATTTGAGAGGTTAGAGATACACCATAACTCATATTGACCCTGTTGGTAATTCAAAGGAGGAATCAAATAACAAAATCAAGAAACAAAGCGGAAGCCTTATTCAAAACTATCAAACCAAATACAAAACCAAATTTCAAAGATACCAAGTACAAATTCCAATTTAAAGGTAAAAGAAAACTAATATCATTGGCCTATATTTATAAGCAACCAATGAACTAAAAACAATCAAATCTTAAAGCGATTCAAATTAGGAAACATACAATAAACTAATATCTATCCAAAATAAAATTATGAAACAAACCCTAGAGTTTAGTCACTTTCTAAAAATCTCCACCCTGACTTGAACTCCTCCATGTGCTTCAAACCAAATTCAAAAATTCAATTTTCAAGCGCTAGAGATACTAGCCTAATTCAAAATGAACGACCGATTCCCAAAAGCAATCCAAAACACAATCGATCCAAGCAAGAGAAAATTCCCAATTTAGTAAAAAACTTTGGGGCATTTCAACTTTTTGTCATGATTTGACCCCTCTTCCCAATTTGGTCATCTCGACTGCTCAACTGGCCTCATTGCTCGACACGTGTCCCTTGCAAGTACATGAGGTAGGTGAAGTGTCCCTTTAAAGTATAGGAGGTAGGTGGAAATATTTTATTTATTTTTATGAAATACAACAATAGCCTCATATAAATACCCATTTATAAAATTTTTAAGTTTTCATTTTCTACTCTCTCTCTTCCTCGCCGACAAACACACCACACACGTACACCCTTTCTTCTCCGATCACTAATCCGGCCATATCTTCGTCACCGTCGCGAGTCATAATACACCTCCACCACCATTCTTCATCATTTTTGATTCTCTTTCTTTTGAGCTAGGCCACGCGCCGTGAAACCACCAATAACACCGTTTTCATTCGAGTTTTATCCTCGAATCCTCATCCACTCTCGTCCCTTTTCGTGTTTCTTGATAACCAAAGAAGAAGGTGGGTTCAACCATGGGTTTTGAAGGTCTTGTAACAATAACGAGAACAATAATAATAATGGGATAATAATGAGATGTTTGGTATCATTGTGGGTTTGTGTTTGTGTTCGTATTGGTAGATTCGGTGAAACACCAGCAGATTCCGGTGATGGTTGACCAGTGAAACACCAGCAGATTCCGGTGAAACACCAGCAGATTCCGGCGAGTTCATGATTGCTTTTGGTGTGTATTAAGGATAATAGGCAGGTTCACCTCCCTTTATATGTGATTGTGGTGATTGTGTTCTTGTGGAAGGGATCTTTGACTGTTAATTTTCTAGACTAGTTGGTACTTTTCAAAAGGTTATCACATGACTAGCCACGTGATAATATTAGTATACAAGTATGTAAATACTGAAAGATGCAAACTTTGGTAGTGCTGTTTGGTATTTTTTTAATGGGTTGTAACTGCTGTTGTTGAAGAAATAATGGGTTGTATCTTTTTTTTTTTAAATTAATAATGGTTGACCAGTTGAGTAGTGGTGGTTGACCAGTGGTGGTTGAGCAGTGGTGGTTGAGCGGTTAATCGGTTGAGCAGTGGTGGTTGAGCAGTTGAGCAGTGGTGGTCGAGCAGTGAGCAGTGGTGGTGGTGATGGACTAGTAAGGTTGTGAGGTAGGTGGGTGGAGTTAGGTGGGGTAGGTAGATAGAGTTAGGTGGGGTAAATAATCAAATTAATATATGAGGGTATTTTTGTAATTTCATAAAGATCAATAAAATATTCCCACCTACCTCTTGTACTTGAAAGGGACACTTCACCTACCTNAGTGGTGGTGGTGATGGACTAGTAAGGTTGTGAGGTAGGTGGGTGGAGTTAGGTGGGGTAGGTAGATAGAGTTAGGTGGGGTAAATAATCAAATTAATATATGAGGGTATTTTTGTAATTTCATAAAGATCAATAAAATATTCCCACCTACCTCTTGTACTTGAAAGGGACACTTCACCTACCTCCCGTACTTGCAAGGGACACGTGTCGAGCAATGAGGCCAGTTGAGCAGTCGAGCATGACCAAATTGGGAAGAGGGGTCAAATCATGACCAAAAGTTGAAATGCCCCAAAGTTTTTGTACTAAATTGGGAATTTTCTCTCCAAGCAAATGCCGATAACTTCAAAATGAGCAACCAAACGTTAACCAAAAAATTCAATACGGTCAATGACGAGTGTGTAAATTCTCATCATTTTTGTCGTATCTGAACTGCAAAAACATTCAAAAACACTCAGAAATGCATCAAAATACTGAAAATATCCCAGGATTGTGTTTTATATGTTTCAGATGCAAAATGATTGAAAACAGATGAAAAACGAACAAAGTTTACATAATTGGCAGTTTCAGTCCCTCAACTTTCAAAACTTGTCAAAATTAGTCCCTAGGCATTTATTTTGTAAGAAAAGTCACCAAAGGTCCTTTGGAAATCACAAGTTGTCATAATTAGTCCTTTGGTGAAAAGTTTCAAAAGTTGTCAAGTTTGGTCCCTGTACTTTGCAAAGTTGTCAAAAATGGTCCCTGGGATTTAAAACTTAGGAAAAATCAATTGAGGTCCTTGTACTATTCATCTCTGACAAAAATGATCCCTGGATGAAGAGTTTGGAGAATTTACAAGTTTGGTCCCTGAAGTTTCAAGTTTGGTAGAATTAGTCCTTGAGGTGTAAAAAATGGAAATTATCATCTACAGCCCTTGTACTATTCACACTTGGAAATTTCAACCCTTATGATAATTTTGGAAAGTTTCCAAAACACACCCCTCAACTTTTCAGAATTTACATTTATGGTCCTTGTGAAATCTATAAACCAAACGGACCCTTTTGTTATTATTAACCCAAAATCCAAAAACAACCCAAACACAAACAAGCCCAGCCACCCCTTATAACTCCCCTTGGCCCATTCCTCACCCTGTGGCCCAACACACTCACCAGCCCAACACCCCCACTTTTATAATAAATCCCCAGTCAAACCAGGGTCAAACCCCACCCTTTCCCTCTCTTCTTCCTCACCACTTTCCTGCAACCCTGTCAACTCCATCACCCCCACCATCTCCATCACATCCACTGCCCACTCCACCATCTTACTAACAAGCCAAAAGCATTTAATGCTGCCACCCCCTTGCAATTAAAAAAAGAGAAATGGTTATAACCATTTTGGCGCCAAAACACGTGGAGGTCTCAGATTGAATGAAAATGATCCAATGGTTGTGGGAAATGCTTAGAATACTTCCAAGAACCCTAGAAGTGGCTATAAAAGGGAGAAGATGCAAGAAGGAAGACTGTGTAGTTTTTTATGTAAAATTAGTGTCGAATTCATAGGTTTTCAAATTCTAGTGTATGTTTTAGCTTTTAAATTGTAACTTTAGTAATCTCAGTGTACTTTGAATCTTTCTAAATCAATGAATTAAGGTTTCCTTTGATAATGCAGTTTATGCAAATTTGTCTCAAAATCTCTTTTGTACTATGATGTTATTTATAGAAGTGACTCCTGATCTTCAAAGTTTGGTTAAAAGAATTGAGCAGCAAAGTACTAGAGAGGTAGGAAGAAGATAGAGTGTTTGAAAGCATCCTCTTGGTGTTTATTCGAGCTTATAAGAAACTTGCATATTTTCAGGGAAAATATCAAGTTTAGGGGAGGATTGTTGGGTTTTAAGTTAACTCTACTTCTGTGTATACTCTACTGCTGGTCAGACAACTCTACTGCTAGTGTAAAGTCTCTACTGCCAGACATGACTACTGCTGAGACTCTACTGCTGGAAGTATACTGCCATGATAACTCTGCTGCTTGGTGATAAGTTTATGTACGCGACCTTGTATTTATAGTAAAGATGTTTTGTAATATTCTATTGTGTTAGAATATCTTTGTCTTGTGTAGGAAGTTGATGTAAGCCCGTAGGGTTCCTTGGTGTATAAAAGGAGATCCTAGGGTTTGTCTAGAGTACGTATTATTCTAGTATTCATACACTTCAAGGTTGTAAAACCCTAGCACTATTCAGTAACACGTGGAGGTCTCAGATTGAATGAAAATGATCCAATGGTTGTGGGAAATGCTCAGAATACTTCCAAGAACCCTAGAAGTGGCTATAAAAGGGAGAAGATGCAAGAAGGAAGACTGTGTAGTTTTTTTATGTAAAATTAGTGTCGAATTCATAGGTTTTTAAATTCTAGTGTATGTTTTAGCTTTTAAATTGTAACTTTAGTAATCTCAGTGTACTTTGAATCTTTCTAAATCAATGAATTAAGGTTTCCTTTGATAATTCAGTTTATGCAAATTTGTCTCAAAATCTCTTTTGTACTATGATGTTATTTATAGTTGTTTATAGAAAAAGTGATGGTCGGTCTCATATGTAATATAGTGTGTCGTGTAGGTAGAATTAGTCATTGGGCCTTGGACTAGTTAAGCTAATATGTTATAAGTTAAGACTTAAGTATAAAACCAAGTCCAAGCCCAAGCCCATCAAGCTTTTAGGGCATCCACGAATTGTACTATATATACACCTCAAACTCTCATTTGAGGTGTGTGCTTGTATGTGTTTTATGTGTGTTTTCTTTAATATAAGTTCTATTCCATACGCCTCATATTATACATCAAGTCACCATCTTTCTCATCTCTTTTCTACATATTATACGTGATTAAGATTGATAAAGTTGTGATCTTTAAGCACATATAAGCCCCTTCAACCCCAACAGGCTCAGCAGAGAAAGCTTGGAAACCATCAACCTGGGTGTGTGATTCTGATGAAGATGACAAGGAAGAAATGTAGTAGATGTAGGGTTAAGTCCTGTCATGTCTTGTTTTAGTACCATCTTTTGTAACCATTTCCATGATGAATAAACAAGTTCTTCTTTCAGAGTAGCTTTGAATATTTGTCCCTATTATGTCTTTCTTTCATTAACAGCAACTAAGGAACATTTGCAGAATCACGTAAGCTACAAAATCAAACAATTTCCACCCAGAACAAGCTAATCAAACAGAAAAAGTTAAATTTGTATCCTCTAAACCAAACAGCAGAACTCTATACTAGCAGCACCTTCAGCAGCAGAGTTGAATAACTAGCAGCAGAGTTGACTAGACTTAGAAAAAGTCAAGCCTTCCATTAAGTCGTTTAGTTAATGATACTTACCAACTTCGCATTAACTTTTTCCCCAATTTGATCCATTATAAATAGAATACCCTATCACTTTCATTCATAAACCTGATTGGCCCAGAAACAGTCAACTAAAGTCAACCAAGATATTGGTCAACAAAAGTCAACTATCTAAGGGCTCAATGCAATGATCCAAGGAGTATAGAATTATTCCCGGGTCGTTATGTCCCGACGAGGTGTGAATGGTATTAAAACGGATTCGTGATCGAGTGATTTTGAATGAAAAAGGATTTGAGTGAGTAAAACGAAGGAAATATAAAAGAAAATGATTCAAATAAACAATATCAACAATTACTGGAAACCAAATAACCTAAAAACGCTTGAAAACTAAATACGCAAAAGTTTAATTTAAAACTACATTAACGAACAAAAGAAAACGCGAGTTTTAAGAAATAAAAAGGCTAAGGTCATGAAGAATTACTCTTTTTTACGCAGACCTAATCGATAAAGAGAAACCACGCG
>LBNU01008473.1:1673-25651 GCA_014162995.1 Artemisia annua | reverse complement strand
ACTTGAAAAGCTATGTGAAAAGCTACAATCTGAACCTAAAGGCTAAAATGAGATGGGAGCAAGTGAGATAGGTGAAAATTAAGCTAAAGAAAAGAGAAAAGCTCAGAGAATAAGCTTATAAGTGAATTTAAGCAAACCCAAATCACTGAGATACAAGCAGGCCTGCAGGCACTTTGCAAGCTTGAATAAGCTAGGGGCAAAAGCTTGGAAGACCAAAATGATCTTGGAACTGATGAGTCAGCTATATGAGCTTCCCATAAAACCAATAATCATGAGCTTATGACCAAAAACAAGTTCTACAAGAGCTTGTGGAGTTGGCTTGTCCACACTGATGACTCAGTGTGGAGGTCTCAGTGGTGATGGTTATGGAGCACCAAATAAGCAAACAAATAAGCATGAAATGAGCAGATAAGCACAAGCATAAGTATGTGACTAAGAAGGCTTCTCAACACAGCAATAAACTTAAGCTAACATGCACTATGCAACAAGATATAAGCTTATGCAATCAACCAGTGAGCCTGGCACAGGGCAATTTTGTGAAAAAGTGCTAAATTGAAACTATCAAATAAGCAGTTAAAATTAAGAAATAAAAATAAATAAAAATAGCCTAAGCAAGATAAGCAACAGAATAATAAGACCCTAAAAGCATTAAACCTGAAACTTAATAATAAGACCTACACAAAATTCCAAAGTTAATTCAAAAATTTATTACTGGACATTTTGACTTTTGAGATTTTCTTGAAAAGTTGACTTTTATGGATTTTGATTGATCCTTACTAACTAAAAATGATGTTTAATGCTAAAATGAGACTATATTATGCTAAATTAACAATATATGCTTCTACATGATCCATTATGCAACTAAAAACCTTAACAGTGAATGCAATATTGCAAATGAGAAGTAAGTTTGACTATTCTGCAAATTAGGTTTTCGGAAAAATACAAAACTTTCAAAAATTGCAGAAAATTATAGCCTGACGCCGTCAGGTGTTAATCCTGACGCCGTCAGAAAGTTCTGACAGAATTCTCATGTTAAGCTTCCGGGAAAAATTCTAGAAAATCTAAATCTTACTTCCTGGAATTCCTGCAAAAATTCATTATGACTCGATACAAGCATTTGACTCAAACAAGCACTAGTATGTAGGTTAATTTCATTGTTATGATTCATGTTCATTCGTTCTTTATAAACCGATTTGGATTTCCCTTACACTTAGCTTTTGCAAAATACCTTTATATATAGTTAAGACGAAGTTAAAAACAAAATAAAGCATTTTCACAATTTAGTTTGAAGCATGAATCAATAACAAGAAATATAACTTACATACGGAAACAAATAAACACACAAAAACAAACAAAACATGGGTTGCCTCCCAAGAAGCGCTTTTCTTTATTTACAAGTCTTGTAGCTTGACTCAAAGTCACGGGTTCTACGTTTTACCGTTTCGCCTTTCCATTGCCTCTCTAATCCTCCTAACAATCTCCATGTCAATTTTATATTTAGGTCCTAGGCTCAAGCAATCTTTATAATAAAGGCTTCTCTTATCCCAAACATAGTTCATGCCTTTTTCCTTATCCTCATCATTGATGTCCTCAACTGCACCAATGTAATCTTTGTCTAGCCGAGGCACAAACCGGAACTCTTTTGCTTTATAGGGCATCCTATAAGTGATTCTATCAATGTTATTAGAAAACTGAACCGTGCCTTCTAAACGATTATACTTCAAATTAGACACCTCAACAAATGGTTTTCCTAACACAACGTGAGATAAGCGGCTGTCAATAACACTTGCTAAATCTTCAAGGACCATGAAATCGGTGACAAAGGTGAAATTTCCGACAAGGACATGAATACCCTTAACCCTTCCAACGAAGTTACAAACTCCACCGGGATACTTTGGGTTTTTCCTAGGTTCAAGAGGTTTGTTCATGATGTGGCTATAAAGGCTTGAGGATATTGCGTTGATTGGGGATTCACAGTCAATGTATGCATGCTCAACATATTGGTACCCAATCATACATGGTATCTTCACATTCCCAGGATCACCCCTCTTAATTTTTGGGTCGATTCTAACAAAGGGTGGTCTAGGGTTATCAACTAGGTTGTTATAGTAGGCGATCTCTTCCTTAGTGGGGTATAGATTGTAATGATCATCCAACCTAGGATCTTTCTCCTCCTCATAGAGTTTCTCAACCAACTCATCAACCGTAAGATTATTATCTTCTAAGTAATTATCTGAGTACATGGCGGTTGCTAAGTCATTAAGGGCATAGTCAAGCTCTATATCAATCATACTATTGAGTTCCCTAAGGTCACTTATCTCTTCCTCGATTTGGCTACGTAACCAAGCCACTTCGTCCGGTGTAAGGGGTGGATTCGCGTTTTCCATAATGGCCAACGGAATAATTAATGGGTAAGTTATGACGAACAAAAGCACAAAGAAAAGGATAGACTAAAGAAATCCTAGAAAAAGAAAATAAAAATCTCACTAGAAAGGATTCTAGCGAGTAGACCTAAAGAAATAAAAATTCTACCTAAACAATAACTATTCCCCGGCAGCGGCGCCAAAAACTTGATGCGTGGTTTTGTGACCTTACAACAGGTTTTACCTCTCGAGGGATCTCAAGAGGCTTACAACCCCACCAGGCAGTGTACCTGACCGATGTAGTATAGGATAGTGGTAAGTACGGGGGATTGATCGTTCTCTCACAGGGAATAGTGTTCGTTAGGATAGAAAAGCTACTCTAATAGGTCTAAGGGTGGAAGGAAGATTCTTTTTGTATTTTTATATTTTTTTGAAAGCAATTAAAATCTCGGTTTTTAGAGGAAGGGCGGAATTAGTTGCTAGTCAACTAACCCAAGTTTACTACTTATGCAAATTAAAATAAAATAAATATCTAAACTATTGTGGTTGTGAAAACAATATGGAGAAAATTGTGTTTACTTAGATTTCATTACTCCCTAACTATCTTTTACCGGTTAATTGATATGTGTGTTACTTGTGTGGATGAAGGGTGTATTCCTAATAACTCATGGAGTGGCATACATATCTCTCCAATTCTATGAGCTCTTATCTCGCCCTATGCCATGCACGGCACAACCATAGGGGTTGTAAACAGTGGCTCATGCGTTAAATACTACCTTAATAGCCTAGTATGCCTTGGCTACATGTTTCCCAAGACGTTCAAGCACGTTACCATAAAGGAGGTTGGCCAGTTTTCTTGAGCCTAACATTGATGGAACAATCATCCCAACAAACAACAACACACACCAATCAACCAATAATTAATAGTTAGGTTTCATTAGATCTAAGCAAACACTAGAGAATTTAGCTACACATGTTAATTAAAAGACAAGCAAAAGAGATAATCAACCAACACATAGACATATTGATTGAATTAAAGTGAAGACTTATCTTTAATTAAGCATGAGGGTTCCAAGGGTTGGAAACCCTAAAAAGTACAGAAAATTCGTCTTTAGGGTTTGCCCTAAAAGTTCTCCACAAAGTTCCACACTAATGAATGAAAATTAGAAAACTATATATAGATTTTACACTCTGACGGCGTCAGGTTATAAGGGCTGACGCCGTCAGCTCGCCGCCATTAGGTTTCTCGGATGGCCTAGATCCACTTCTGACGCCGTCACCTTATAAAACCTTCTGGGCCGTCACTCTTTAACTTTACTCCTGACGGCCTACTTTTCCTAACACCTGACGGCGTCAGGTGTTAAATCCAAAATTTCCTCTGGCCCGTCATTTGATAATTGGTTTCCACTCTTTTGTCAAGGCTTTCTGACGGCGTCACCTTGTGACTTCTGACGCCGTCAGGTTGTAAATCTTCATCTTTTGAGACTTTGTCGTTTTCTTCACTTTTATGCTCCAAAAACGTCCGAATATGCATGTTTTCCAGAATTCCTCTCAAAAGTACCTAAAATGACAAAAGGAACGATTTAGGGCAATATTTGATCACATTTATACGAATTAGGGCTTAAATGACCCCCTAAAAGCGTAACACTTTTCGTCTCATCAAATACCCTTACACTTGGGATTTGCTTGTCCTCAAGCAAATGAGCTTTTATTCCAATCAAAATATGAGTTAGGGGTCATTTAACACGAATATAAAAGTAATTACAACAAATAGTTATTAGACCCTAATCATAACAAGCACGGAAATCATACACTAGCACCTCACAAATAGTGTTTGGATTCTCACATCTCTCAAATGTCATAAAGTTTATATCTCATAAATGGAAACGGAAAATAACACTCACTACCTGTCATAGCAAATAGATTACCATAGGCTTGGGAAAGGATCAATTACTCCTCCACTAGGCGTAAGCACCTAAGATAAACTATCAAAGAGGGCTTTATAAAGGGTTGTAACGTAAGGTGTAGGGATATGATAACACGGTTTGGTTGGAATAAAGGGTATTTTAGTGGTGGCGAGTTAATTATCATGATCAAATACATGCACTCTACATCGTTGCTTAAGTCAAGACTCGACTCAATCTTAGTCTAAAAATGAAATAACAAAAACTAAAAAGGAACATAAAAGGAAACGGGATGGTAGTCCGTATGTTTTTCTTCTTTCTTTTTCATATTTTTTTTTATTTTTCTTGATTTTTCGATTTTTTTTTTCATACACTCTTGCCCTACCATCCAAAATAATACATCATAGGGGATTTGCATTCCCCTTACACTTGAATCTTTACATAACTTTACAATCACTATTCTAATGACTCGAATTAAGATAATCGAAAAACTTGGAGTACTTTTAAAATATTTAGCACGTATGGGGGTAATAATGTTGTTCTTCCCCATTACTTCATTACACTAGTACTTTACCCATGAGTCCCAATCGTCCCAAAACAATATGTACAAGGATATGACTTAACTTAGCAACCATGTAATTGACCGGATAATTAACTAAGGGTTTAACAAATGTTTTCACAATAATGCACCAAAGGTGGGTGCATACAAGGTAGGCTAAGGCGATTTGGGTGTACATTTAGTGGGGTGTAAACAAATTCTCACTTTGAGTAAGATGCTCAAAGGTCGAAACGAAAGGATAGGCTCGGAGGGGTGTACTAGGGGTATCGTGTACCAAAAATGGATACAACGCAAAGGGTGTGGGAGAATTACTTGACCAATGAAGTCAATGTAATTATAACAAATATACGGGTGTAAAACAATGGGTTAATCCTAATGCCTCTTATCATGTAGTAAATCTTAACTACACGAATGTAGTCTCACTTGTGGATTTGAGATGGTCCTAACGCAAGTTCTAGAATCTAAATACTACCGGTACTCACATCATAGCACCAAAGATGGATGCTTTTCCTACCAATTCTAGGGGCGAACCTCACATATTTGGGGTGGAAAATTTTTTAGTGGTACGGTTTTGTGCTAGTCATACAATTTCCTATCCATGAGACGCTCATTAAGATCAAGGTTTCACTTCTAAATGTTGTAAAAAATTTTAAATTGGCGCTAAAATTGCCCTAACAAATATTTCTCTTGGTTTTATTACAAATTTACTATCAAACAAAGCAAAACATCAAGCGTAAGTATATTCTCAACGGTGCTTTCATTTACCCCCCTTACACTTAAACCGAACATTGTCCCCAATGTTCAAATAAAAGACGTAAAAGTAAATAAGATGAAAGAATGAAATCAAATACTCCCCTGAATCGTTTGTTGTGGATAGTGATGTAACATGGTTAGATCTTCTTCCAAGATAGACGAACGTTCAAAGCTTCCCTTCCAAAATAATAAACGTCTTCTTGTCCAAAATAACCTGTTAACCTGAAAAAGATAAAGGCCAACCTCGCGTAAAATCGGCGGTAAAATCTACATAATAAGATATAATGCTTGTGGAATGAATATTTTGCAGAATTCCTGGAGATTATAAGTTAAAGAATTGACAAAACTTTTTAGGTTTCCGGAAAAATACAAAACTTTCAAAAATTGCAGAAAATTATAACCTGACGCCGTCAGGTGTTAACCCTGACGCCGTCAGAAAGTTCTGACAGAATTCTCATGTTAAGCTTCCGGGAAAAATTCTGGAAAAACTAGATCTTACTTCCTGGAATTCCTGCAAAAATTCATTATGACTCGATACAAGCATTTGACTCAAACAAGTACTAATATGTATGTTAATTTCATTGTTATGATTCATGTTCATTCGTTCTATATAAACCGATTTAGATTTCCCTTACACTTAGCTTTTGCAAAATACCTTTATATGTAGTTAAGACGAAGTTAAAAACAAAATAAAGCATTTTCACAATTTAGTTTGAAGCATGAATCAATAACAAGAAATATAACTTACATACGGAAACAAATAAAATCAAATAAACACACAAAAACACACAAAACATGGGTTGCCTCCCAAGAAGCGCTTTTCTTTATTAACGAGTCTTGTAGCTAGACTCAAAGTCACCGTACGTTACGTGACTTCGTCGTTGGTCTCGGTTCCTAAGTCATCCTCTTTTCCGGTTTTGTATTCGGGCCCTAAGTTCAAACAATCCTTATAGAAACCGAAAATCCTTTTCATGACATAGTCTACTCCCCTACGTCTATCCTCATCATTCCTATAGTAAACCGCTTGTTTGAGCTCCTTCTCAACGTTTGACAAGTGTTGGTATTGCTCTATCTTATACGGCATTTGGTAGTTCACCTCATCGGTCTCATCCTTAAATGTGACTATCCCTAAGGAAGGTTCATGAGTCATTCTAGAGACCTCGATAAATGGTTTGCCTAAGACTACTTGGGTCACACTTGCATCGATTATTGGGCGGATATCTTCTACAATCACAAAGTCGGTGACATAGGTAAAGTTTCCTACATAAACCGGTAATCCTTTAACTCTTCCCGTGAAGTTACTAATCCATCCCTTATCGGGAAACACTCTATACCCTAGTTGACTTTTCATTATCAAATTGTATTGAGCTCTAGTCATGATGTTAATGGGTGATCTAGGGTCAATGTACGCTTTCCAAATATGCAAATGCCCGATGTTGCATGGTATGTTGAGATTAGATGGATCGCCCACCTTGAAAATTGGGTTACCTAGGATGTATGGGGTCTCGGAGTCATCGAATAGATTCTTATGATATGCTCGCTCTTCCTTAGTGGGTAACCTATTGAAGTAATCCTCCTCCTCTACTTCTTCTATTTCGCTAACCTTAGCCTTCCTATCATCCTCTAATTCCTTACTCTCATCCTTTGATTCACTATCATTCTCACTCCTATCAATTGGTCTAATGGTCACAACGTTTACGAAGTGGACATGTTTGGATGAAGAGGGGTCCTTGATTTGTGGTTCGCTATTGGTGTTTCTAGCGTCCTTTTGTGGGGGTGATAGCACTTGGTTGTTGAGGGCTTTCAACAAGTTGTCAATTTTATTGGTCATCTCTACTTGTTGTTGATTGAATTCGGATGTGAATTTAGCTATGCGAGCTTCTTGAGATGCCATAAAATTGGACATCAATCCTTCAAAGTTGTTGGTACTACCATAGTTGTTGGAAGGATTGTTGTTGAAGGTACGGTTTGAGGAATTACCGTTGGATTGAAACCGGTTAGGTGGGTTGGAAGAATTGTTTTGGGGTGCGTTTTGGTTTGACTTCCACCTAAGGTTGGGGTGATTTTTCCATGAGGGGTTGTATGAATCTCCATAAGGGTTTGGCTCGGGTTTGAAAGTGTACCACTTATCTCCCGCTCCGTCGGTACGCGTGGATGCGTAGTCCGCAAAAGCTTGTTCGGGGAGTTCCATGCAATCACGAGTGTCGTGGGGACCACTACATAATTCGCACGAAGAAGTGATTTTGTTCACTTGGCTTGAAGGTTTAGGAGCTTCGTAGGATTTCATGAGAAACTTGACTTGGTCTTCAAGTTCTATGATCCTACGGTCGGAAGTGCTTGAATTATTCGAAGGCAAAGATATTGCCTTGACCGTTTTATTCAAATCACGGGGATCATTCCAACTTTCGTTGTCATATAGAGCAAGGTCTTCTAGGAGATCCCATGATTGTTCCGCACTTAGATCACGTAGCTTGCCACCGGCCGCTTGGTCAATGGTTTGCCTCGTGTGGAGATTGATGTGGTCATAGAAGATTTGGACTTGGAGCCAAAGGTCTATGCCATGATGAGGGACTTTTTGGAGTAAGTCCTTGAATCGAGTCCATGCCTCGTAGAGGGTTTCGCCTTGGCGTTGTTGGAACGCCAAGATATCATTCCTTAGCTTGGTAGTTCTCCCCGGTGGGAAAAATTGAGCAAGGAAACGAGTTGTGAGATCGTCCCAAGAGGTGATGGATCCTGCGGGAAGTCGCTCAAGCCATTGACTAGCTTGGTCCCGTAGAGAGAATTGGAAGAGACGCAATCGGGTCGTCTCTCGAGTTGCAACATCAAGGTCTATGGAATCTACGATTTTGAGGAAATCCTTGAGATGTTGGTTTGGATCTTCGGAACGAAGTCCATGGAATGCGCATCCGCTTTGCACCAACCGGATGGTGTCGGATCGCAAGGGAGTGACATTGGCTCCTTGAGTGAGCTCAATGGTGTTTCGATAGCCAAGGTGGCTAGGTCGGGAATACTCTCCTAAGGTGCGGGGTCTAGGAGGTTGGTTTGGTTGTGGTGGGTGGTTTGGTTGAATTAGGTTGTTGGGATCAAGGATGTTACCACCTTCCATGATGGCGGATGGTAAAGATTACGAACAAAAACACGAAGAAAAAGATAGACTAAAGAAAATCCTAGAAAAAGAAAATAAAAATCTCACTAGAAAGGAATCTAGTGAGTAGACCTAAAGAAATAAAAATTCTACCTAAACAATAACTATTCCCCGGCAGCGGCGCCAAAAACTTGATGCGTGGTTTTGTGACCTTACAACAGGTTTTACCTCTCGAGGGATCTCAAGAGGCTTACAACCCCACCAGGCAGTGTACCTGACCGATGTAGTATAGGATAGTGGTAAGTACGGGGGATTGATCGTTCTCTCACAGGGAATAGTGTTCGTTAGGATAGAAAAGCTACTCTAATAGGTCTAAGGGTGGAAGGAAGATTCTTTTTGTATTTTTATATTTTTTTGAAAGCAATTAAAATCTCGGTTTTTAGAGGAAGGGCGGAATTAGTTGCTAGTCAACTAACCCAAGTTTACTACTTATGCAAATTAAAATAAAATAAATATCTAAACTATTGTGGTTGTGAAAACAATATGGAGAAAATTGTGTTTACTTAGATTTCATTACTCCCTAACTATCTTTTACCGGTTAATTGATATGTGTGTTACTTGTGTGGATGAAGGGTGTATTCCTAATAACTCATGGAGTGGCATACATATCTCTCCAATTCTATGAGCTCTTATCTCGCCCTATGCCATGCACGGCACAACCATAGGGGTTGTAAACAGTGGCTCATGCGTTAAATACTACCTTAATAGCCTAGTATGCCTTGGCTACATGTTTCCCAAGACGTTCAAGCACGTTACCATAAAGGAGGTTGGCCAGTTTTCTTGAGCCTAACATTGATGGAACAATCATCCCAACAAACAACAACACACACCAATCAACCAATAATTAATAGTTAGGTTTCATTAGATCTAAGCAAACACTAGAGAATTTAGCTACACATGTTAATTAAAAGACAAGCAAAAGAGATAATCAACCAACACATAGACATATTGATTGAATTAAAGTGAAGACTTATCTTTAATTAAGCATGAGGGTTCCAAGGGTTGGAAACCCTAAAACACAGAAAATTCGTCTTTAGGGTTTGCCCTAAAAGTTCTCCACAAAGTTCCACACTAATGAATAAAAATTAGAAAACTATATATAGATTTTACACTCTGACGGCGTCAGGTTATAAGGTCTGACGCCGTCAGCTCGCCGCCATTAGGTTACTCGGATGGCCTAGATCCACTTCTGACGCCGTCACCTTATAAACCCTTCTGGGCCGTCACTCTTTTAATTTATAACCTGACGGCCTACTTTTCCTAACACCTGACGGCGTCAGGTGTTAAATCCAAAATTTCCTCTGGCTCGTCATTTGATAATTGATTTCCACTCTTTTGTCAAGGCTTTCTGACGGCGTCACCTTGTGACTTCTGACGCCGTTAGGTTGTAAATTCACCATCTTTTGAGACTTTGTCGTTTTCTTCACTTTTATGCTCCAAAAACGTCCGAATATGCATGTTTTCCAGAATTCCTCTCAAAAGTACCTAAAATGACAAAAGGAACGATTTAGGGCAATATTTGATCACATTTTGTAACACCCCCAAAATTCGGGTCTAGCGGAAGCATACATGCAATGGGGTGATACTAAATTGGTATCACAACACAAGGCACACAGAATGGTTTTTATTTCATTTATTTGGAATAAAAACTGTTATGTAAAGCATAAAGTTTACATGATATAAAATAGTACGGAATTAGGCCCATAAAATAATTGAAGTAGTCCCAAATGTTCATCAGAGTCGCCTATGACCATGCCCTTTGCCAAGCGCCTTCAATTAGTGAGCTAGCGCCTTAAACCTGAGAATACACGCTAAAGGTCAGCTTACGCTGGTGAGTTCATAGAGTTTAAGTTACAAAAACAGTTTGGGACCTGAAAAGTTTTAGTGCTATGTGTGACTAGGGAGGCGTAGACATACATTCCATACTTTCACAATTCCATACAATCGTACTCATACTCATACTAGTTTACCACCTTTCGCGAAGGCGGAGGGTCAGGGGCGAGCGGGCCACATCTCGACGGTACACTAGCCGGGATCACTTAACAGTAAGGAACCACCCATTACTGCCCCGAACTAGGCCGTAAGTAGAGTCTATTCCAAAGTAGGGTATCGCCCTAGCTTTAGGTCAACGTCTACCATTGTCTACCTTAACTAGTCCACACATGTAGCAAAACAATTTGTAGTAGCAGGTCCAAGAAAAACAGTTTGAGCTAGAAAGCTCTCATATAAACCAGGCAAACACATAATGCCTTCAAATACTTAATTCAAATACTTCGATAAATTACTCAATCAATCATCAATCAATCAATCAGTCAATCATTCAATCATTCAAACTTAATCAAATCGTTCACGTACTCAAGTAAGCAATCATGAATTTAGTTAAAAGAGCATGTATTCTCCCCCAAAAGTAGTTATGAAAACTTATTTAAAAGAAGGGGGCTATGAACTCACCTTAGCCACAGCAATGCAAGAATCACGACCGACACAACTTGGCATCTAGAGCTAATCACAACGATATCCAAAAGATCGGCACGACGACACCAAGTAGTACGAACACGAGGTACATCCTAATACGCATACGATTATCTCAAAATATAGTTTGTACCATAATAAAGTCTATATAAGACGATGTGTCATAGTTTTCGTGGATTACTCGAATCATTACTTGTAAAAAGTTTAGTATCAACGTTTCGTAAGAAAGCGTTATGTTTCGTGTGGTGTGGTAAGAAGACTTAGACTCAATTACAACTCATACCAAATTGATAATTACTTCAACGTACAACTCACGCCAATAGAGGAAAAGATATCGACATATAACTCACGCCAAAAAGGAATAGACATCGACATAGTCATGAAAAATGCTATCAACGCTTCAAACTAACCAAAGAAGATCTAGAAAATGACGACTACTAACTATTTAATATAAAATAGGTCAATCGGTAAGTTGCGGTATTTACCCCATAATCCCAAATAGTTTAGAATAGTTCAATAAGTTTTATAAGGAAATCATAAGTTAATAATTCTAATATGAAAAGGGTTTAAGGATTAATTTTAAATAAAACTATTCATTTTAAATTCGTGGTCGGGTTTTATAATAATAATCTTAAAAAGATTAGAAATAAAGTGTAAGTTTAGAAAGTTTTATAAATTTCGGCATGACGCGTCCATTTCTATAACCTTTCCAAGTCAATGTGACCTTAATGAATTCAATTTTCTCAAACAATCTTTCCCGACAATTAAACAGAAAACTAATAAGGAGTAGTCATTGTTTATTAGACATTATTTACTTATTGTATATTCGTTGCGAATCAAATATATTAAATTCGTAGAGTCTAATATATTGTATTCGGTTCAAGTCCAATAAGTCTAAAATGTCCAATGTCCACTGAGTATCGATGTAAGTCCAATATTGTCCCAATGGAATCAAATCAATATAAGCCGATAATTATGGTCACAATTCAAGTATGTATTGCAAAGCATCCGAAACGTACCAATCACCCGAGAAACAGTCAACACTTAGTCCCACATATTCGACACAACAATTTATAACAACACGCCTCTTTCCATTTAAACAAGACACACCTTATTTTCCCACCTGTAGCACAAATCCAACGACAAAATGATACCAAAAATGACACATCTTTGTGGGTGTCTCCTACAACTGCGACACCGAAACAACCAATACGGCACCCTAAATGGGTTCTAACCAAAGCTGAGACCATTACACGACTACCTTTGTGTGGTCCTTGTGAATACGAGCCAAACCAACATCACAATCATAAAGAGCAATCCCGAATCCTCACACCGAACAATATTAATAGCAAAAATGAGATCGCACCCCCTGGACCTCAACATATTAACATAAATCAAATAAATGAACGCATGAGACCAAACGAAATCAAAGATACAACCATCAACTAACGAACTACTCGGCTAATAGATAAACCCACATTAACGTCGTGACCCACGAGTTCTCCCAGTTGACCGTTACAAGCAAGAAACAAACCACCCGTCAAAGATTTCTTACCACACAACTATTTCCCAGAATTGTTTAACCCTATTTCTTCACTCCACAAAACTTAATAACCTTCCAGCTTATTCTGCGTTTGTAAATCTTTTAATCCACGAAAACGTCCAACCTATAACCTACTCCGTAATAACATATCAAATGAACAACAAAAACGGATCTATGGTCTACTTACCACAAAGGAAAAGAGAAAAGAGAGAAGGATGAAGATGTGAGAGGACGGTGGTGGTGTTCTCGTGAGTGTTACAACTCGAACCACTTAACAAATCCTACCAACAGCTCCAAAAACACTCCCCGATCTATCCACTAATAATCAACCGAACTTCATCTAGACACACAAAACAACCCACAAACGGTCGCATAGGGTGTGCCCGGTGTGATGTTTAGGGCGCGTGCACCTCAAATCCGGTGTTCAACATGAGAGACAAGCGGTGGTGGTTGGGTATATGGCGGGCAGGTGGCGGTGACCGGAGATGTGGGTGGCAGAGAGGGTGGCGGCTGAAGGTGGCGCAAACCCCTAAGGAGGAGGAAGGAGATAAATGGTAGTGAGGGTGAAAGGAGAATAGAACCCTAAGTGCCATCTTTATAACAAATGATTTTTTTAAAACTTTACACAACAAAAAGAAAATTCTTATAAAGTATAAGGTGCGAGTGAAAATATAACACAAGGACCAAATCCGTAATTTTTGTTATCTTTCATGAAATGAGACTCGGGGCTCATTTAGGCTAGTAAACGGTAGATTCATGACACGTGAAATACACGAACGCTTTCAAAACAATATTTCCGATAAGAATGACTATAAATACGTCTAGTTTCTCGAACATGATTCCAAACTCAAAATAAATTATCTTTTCTCCAAATATAACTTGGGAGGAATTTTGCGGGTTGTCACACATTTATACGAATTAGGGCTTAAATGACCCCCTAAAAGCGTAACATTTTTCGTCTCATCACTACCTATTCGACAAAATAATCTAAAAAAATCAAAAGGAAAAATAAATTACAATAAGTTAGACCTAATCACGGATGGGGTATAGTAAACTTTGCATAACTTTTATTCGATTTCCTAACCAAAAAAAAGGATTATTGAGGTCACAATTAGTCATTTCATAGTTTCACAATAAAACTATGCGAAGTTTACTTTAGAAGACAACAAAACTAAGAACAAATACGCTATCATAAAAATTTATTGGGGTCAGAATTAGTCATTCTTATGCTAAAATTTAAAATCAAGGAGTTTTTGAAATTAAAATAATAGTTCAAGATTTCCAAACAAATTCATGTAGATGAATACGTCTAGTCTACTAGTTATATGACATCATTCAATCCAAAACATGCCCACTAGACATCGTGGTTTAATTTTACAAATATATACGCAGTCACCATAATGGTAAACAAGTTCAAGATAATTCAAAATGGAAGCGGTCCTTACCTTCGATTAACGGTTAGGTGTATGACTGTCTACTTCGTATCAACACCATATCCCGTTTCTACAAAATTGTGTACTCTTGTTGTTAAAGGTACTTCAACTTTTTTCTAAACTATCTTAAGAGTTAATTATAACCACTTAAATTTCAGTTTTGCAAATTTTATAAAATACTTAGCATGTCGTCTAATGTGTTCGATTGATCAATTCCATAATACTGAGTGAAAATATAGAAAAATTAAAAAGAGAATGATGACTGTCAAATTAAGCCAATTTCTAAAAACATTGACTATATATTTTTAGCCTCAGCAAAGTTCATTACACTTTGTTTCATAATTAACAAATCGAATATGGCCTTAATTAGAGGATCATTACACGCTACTCTCTCTCCCTGTTGGCGATTTTTAAACCCTAACTTTTTTAATCGCTTTTCATAAAATCTGCCAAAACCTTTATGATTCTTACAACAATCTGATCTAGTTATTGTTCATTGTTAACTGTTTCTTGATTGGGTTTGTGCTTTGTTTCACAAGATTTGGTGGTTTAGTGAAGAAACGTTATTTACGGTTCTTTAAAATTGTTTTTTGATTTCTTTGAACCGCCATTGGTTTTTGATCGCTCCTTCCAGTTTGTTTGCTATTAGGTCGGTCTCAACATCCCTTTAAGATTGTTGGAATCATCTTAACATATCATTGATACGATCAATATGGAAGCAGGTTAGTCGAATTGTGCCTCATCGTTATAAACCCTAACTTTTAGTTAGGGTTTTTCAATTATTTTTTGGTTGTGCATACTGCTGGTCTTGGAAGTGGTTGTTTGTACGTGGGTTTGGGAGAGATGAACAAGGGGTTTCCTAACAATTTAAGTACGTCTAATGCTAATAGTTCTACTGGTTATGTTCATGTCGATGTTGATGCTTATGAATCTGTAAATGAGGGTGTGCATTCTTCGGCATTAGAATCAGCAGGTGAGGTTGGTAGTAAGGATACAAGAGGTTCGATGCCTATGTTTGGACCTGCTAATACTAGTGCATCTGTTTGGAGTACTTCTGATTCAACTAACCCCATTAGTCTTGACGAGTCGGTTTTGGAACCGATGATGAACCCTAATGGTGTTCAAGGAGCGTTTGGAACTGATTCTACTAGCAACTCTTATACATTTTCTTTTCCTACGCTTGCTGAGATCAATGCCACTGCTAGTACATCGGCTAGTAAGGTTGCTACTAATTCTACCCCACTGAATGGTATTGATAAGGTTGTCGAGGCTGCTTGCAAGGATTTTGGTAATGTAATGCAAAAGGTCCAATTGCAGAATGCTGAGAATGCTTTGAGACAGTCGTCTACATCATATGCAGGTGCTACTTCCAATGAACCTAAGAAACACTCGTCCAACTTTCGTAGGCTGGAATGTAGCAAGAAAACGAATGGTGTGGATCTTACTGTCCCTATGAAAGTGGTTCAAGAGGTGAACACTAGGTATGAGAATACTCTCTATGGTTATTTTCTTGATAAACGCATTGCTTTTCCAGTTGTTGATTATTATGTACGCAATGTGTGGGCTAAGTATGGTATACATAAGGTTATGTTGAATGCCAAGGGGATCTTCTATTTTAAGTTTATTTTGAAGAAATTTGTTGATGATGTCCTTGAAAACGGTCCGTGGTTGATTAGAAATTTCCCTATAATTCTTAAACCATGAACCATGAACACCAATTTACTTAAAGAGGATTTGACTAACATTTCTGTGTGGGTTAAATTCCATGATGTTCCTCTTGCTATGTTCTCAGATGACGGTCTTAGTCTTCTTGCTACATTGATTGATACGCCGAAAATGTTAGATGCTTATACTAGTCAAATGTGCAAGGAATCATGGGGCCGCAGTAGTTTTGCTAGGTGCTTAATTGATGTTAAGGCGACTGATGTACTTAGAGACAACCTAACTGTAGAAATACCCCTGCTTGATGAGTCGAGTTCGATTATTGAGAAGATATAGGTTGAATACGAGTGGAAACCACCTCAATGTGATACATGTAAGATTTTTGGTCATACTTTGGTTGAATGTCCAAAATCTGTTCTGCCCCCTGTTCAGCCTACCAAGAGTGTTAATGATGGCTTTCAAACTGTCAACAACAAGAAGAAGGGTAAGTAAGGTGGTTCAACTGCTCTGGGTCAAGGAGGGGTTGCGAAACCTATTATGGGTAAGAAGTTTCAATATCAACCCAAAAAGCCTCCTCCTGAACCTAAGAAAGTGGATGTTGCTAAGAATAAAGCTGCTGATGTGGCTAGTACGAGTGGAACGAAGGTTGCTACATCTAATCAGTTTGATGCCCTTAATATGGATGATACTGATGACTTTGGTATTCCTGTTGGCGTATGTATCCTTCGGATCCCAGCCGAACGAAGGAGACTAACGTTCGGACGGAACCGAACCACAACCGGACGAGACGAGCCAAGTCCAGATAAAACAAGCCAATATGCTAAACCATGATGCCCGGAGGGTTATATACTTTCCGGACGTCCCAACCGTCCGGACCTGCGATAATTACGCAAATCAAAGTACAAACAAGTACGCAAAGTACATGATAATGGAGCATAAACTAGCGAGCACTAAGGAACTAAGTACAAGCCAGATTGGTACCTCACATCAGCTGCCTATAAATAGTGGAGAAATCCTCTTACAAAGGTTAACTAATTTTTCTACTCTCTCTGTTACTTACTTACTTTCACTCTTTATCTCTCTAGAGCTTCGTACTTACTCTTACGCCGGAGGTTGGTCCTGGTATACCTTCCCAGGGCGAGTCTAACGGACGTTTCTGTCTTACAGGCAACCGGAAGGACATAGATATACCGAAGAATTCCTTGTGAATCCGAAGGATAAGCTATAGTCCGAAGGATTCATTCTGCTTGTTCGAGGTAGGCACAAGATTTTACCTCAACAATTCCTACTAAGGAAGTTGGTATTCCAAATAAGGAAGTGAATAAGGATGTGGAAGCTAGTAGTACAATGGACGAAAAGATGAATGAGTCTCCAAAGACTAGTAATACACTGCATGAACCGCTTGTGAGTGATTTAATGGAAGCTAACGAGGTTGGTCCTACCCCTATTGTTGAGAAAATTAAGGAGCTTGAAAAGCTACTTATGGGAAAGCTAAACTTGTGGATGATAATGGTAATCCTATTAAAAAGGTTCTGTATCCGGGTAATAAAAAGGATTCTCCTTCTACTTCTTCTACTAAGAGGGTTAACCCATTCCCTAAAGTGGGAGAGATTGTTATTTCTGACAGTGAAGAAGAGGAGGTTATGAACACCTTTGATGAGTCAATGAACCTATTTGGTAGTGGTCATNTCTCTCTCTCTCTCTCTCTCTCTCTCTCTCTCTCTTTTTTGGCGATTTTTAAACCCTAACTTTTTTAATCGCTTTTCATAAAATCTGCCAAAACCCTTATGATTCTTACATCAATCTGATCTAGTTATTGTTTAACAATCATTGTTAACTGTTTCTTGATTGGATTTGTGCTTTGTTTCACAAGATTTGGTGGTTTAGTGAAGAAACGTTATTTAGGGTCATTTAAAATCATTTTTTAATTTCTTTGAACCGCCATTGGTTTTTGATCGCTCCTTCCAGTTTGTTTGCTATTAGGTCGGTCTCAACATCCCTTTAAGATTGTTGGAATCATCTTAACATATCATTGACACGATCAATGTGGAAGCAGGTTAGTCGAATTGTGCCTCATCGTTATAAACCCCAACTTTTAGTTAGGGTTTTTCAATTATTTTTTGGTTGTGCATACTGCTGGTCTTGGAAGTGGTTGTTTGTACGTGGGTTTGGGAGAGATGAACAAGGGGTTTCCTAATAATTTAAGTACGTCTAATGCTAATAGTTCTACTGGTTATGTTCATGTCGATGTTGATGCTTATGAATCTGTAAATGAGGGTGTGCATTCTTCGGCATTAGAATCAGCAGGTGAGGTTGGTAGTAAGGATACAAGAGGTTCGATGCCTATGTTTGGACCTGCTGATACTAGTGCATCTGTTTGGAGTACTTCTGATTTGACTAACCCCATTAGTCTTGACGAGTCGGTTTTGGAACCGATGATGAACCCTAATGGTGTTCAAGGAGCGTTTGGAACTGATTCTACTAGCAACTCTTATACATTTTCTTTTCCTACGCTTGCTGAGATCAATGCCACTGCTAGTACATCGGCTAGTAAGGTTGCTACTAATTCTACCCCACTTAATGGTATTGATAAGGTTGTCGAGGCTGCTTGCAAGGATTTTGGTAATGTAATGCAAAAGGTCCAATTGCAGAATGCTGAGAATGCTTTGAGACAGTCGTCTACATCATATGCAGGTGC
This sequence comes from Artemisia annua, assembly GCA_014162995.1. NCBI lineage: Eukaryota > Viridiplantae > Streptophyta > Magnoliopsida > Asterales > Asteraceae > Artemisia > Artemisia annua. The sequence continues at coordinate 7,119 of LBNU01008473.1, read as the reverse complement.
TACTTCCAATGAACCTAAGAAACACTCGTCCAACTTTCGTAGGCTGGAATGTAGCAAGAAAACGAATGGTGTGGATCTTACTGTCCCTATGAAAGTGGTTCAAGAGGTGAACACTAGGTATGAGAATACTCTATATGGTTATTTTCTTGGTAAACGCATTGCTTTTCCAGTTGTTGATTATTATGTACGCAATGTGTGGGTTAAGTATGGTATACATAAGGTTACGTTGAATGCCAAAGGGTTCTTCTATTTTAAGTTTAATTTGAAGAAATGTGTTGATTATGTCCTTGAAAATGGTCCTTGGTTGATTAGAAATTTTTCTATAATTCTTAAACCATGGACCATGTACACCAATTTACTTAAAGAGGATTTGACCAACATTTCGATGTGGGTTAAATTCTATGATGTTCCTCTTGCTATGTTCTCTGATGACAGTCTTAGTCTTCTTGCTACATTGATTGGTACGCCGAAAATGTTAGATGCTTATACTAGTCAAATGTGCAAGGAATCATGGGGCCGCAGTAGTTTTGCTAGGTGCTTAATTGATGTTAAGGCGGCTGATGTACTTAGAGACAACCTAACTGTTGAAATACCCCTACTTGATGGGTCGAGTTCGATTATTGAGAAGATATAGGTTGAATACGAGTGGAAACCACCTCAATGTGATACATGTAAGATTTTTGGTCATACTTTGGTTGAATGTCCAAAATCTGTTCTACCTCCTGTTCAGCCTACCAAGAGTGTTAATGATGGCTTTCAAACTGTCAACAACAAGAAGAAGGGTAAGCAAGGTGGTTCAACTGCTCCGGGTCAAGGAGGGGTTACGAAACCTATTATGGGTAAGAAGTTTCAATATCAACCCAAAAAGCCTCCTCCTGAACCTAAGAAAGTGGATGTTGCTAAGAATAAAGCTGCTGATGTGGCTAGTACGAGTGGAACGAAGGTTGCAATATCTAATCAGTTTGATGCCCTTAATATGGATGATACTGATGACTTTGGTATTCCTACTAAGGAAGTTGGTATTCCAAATAAGGAAGTGAATAAGGATGTGGAAGCTGGTAGTACAATGGACGAAAAGATGAATGAGTCTCCAAAGACTAGTAATACACTGCATAAACCGCTTGTGAGTGATTTAATGGAAGCTAACGAGGTTGGTCCTACCCCTATTGTTGAGAAAATTGGGGAGCTTGAAAAGCTACTTATGGGAAAGCTAAACTTGTGGATGATGATGGTAATCCTATTAAAAAGGTTGTGTATCGAGGTAATAATAAGAATTCTCCGTCTACTTCTTCTACTAAGAGGGTTAACCCATTCCCTAAGGTAGGAGAGATTGTTATTTCTGACAGTGATGAAGAGGAGGTTATGAACACCTTTGATGAGTCAATGAACCTATTTGGTGGTGGTCATGATCATGAAGATGATTATGATGACCATGATTATGATGACTGTTGGCATTAATATTACGATATTTAATCTAAACATCCTCTTCATGTTTTGATGATGACAAAAATGTAAGTTACAACATATAACATAAAATGCTTAAGTTACTTGTGATCACAATTCATCTATGCATTCATACGTCAACAAGCCTCGACATCTCAACGTCTCGAGTATGCTTCAACAATCACTTAAGGTATGTATAAACAAATGTCTAATACATTTTATGATCAAAGGGAGTTTTATTTAAACACTACAAATTATATAAAATGATATAAATATTTTATATATTTTGAAAAACACTTTTGGTATATAAAGGAAAATGTTTAATTCATAATAAATATATGAATTCAAATTTTTAGCCAAAAACAGTTAAAATTTCACTAGATAAACCTTCCCCAGAAAAGACAAGAAAAACTATCGTTTTCATTTGGGCGGCCCCCTTAATCATAAGGGGCGGCCCCATTAATTTTAAGGTGGCCGGCACACAATTAAAGGTGCCGGCACGCTCCATTTTGTCAGAATTGTCAGAAACTTTTGCCTATAAATACTGGTTCATTTCTGCTATTTTTCCACACCTTTTACACGAAAATTTTCAGTCCCAATCCTTTCCAAACACACTTCTAAATTCTTTGATCATAAGTTTATTAGTCTTTGTTTCAAGTGATTCAATCCCTCATAACTCAAAGTGCAAGAGAAGAATCCTCCCTATCATAAAGCCAAAGATGTATTTGAGTCTAGTTAGTGTTTATGTGAAGTTGTGAGTTATGTATATGTAATAAGAAGATCAAGATGATCTTACTTAGTAGTGAGTCAATGAGTGAGTAAGAAGTAGTGGAAAGAAGTAGTAGTGTGGAGAACTCATTTAGTTGTGAAGATGTAGGTGTTTGAATAAGTACTGGAGTATAGAAGAAGTTGTGAAGTAGTGAAGAAGTCGTGAAGTTGTGAAGTTGTGAAGAAGTCGTGAATTCATGTAGAAGTTGTGTAGTGATCGAAGTCGTGTCGTGAGATTGGTTCTAGCTACGATTAGAACCCGACATTTAGCTTAGTGTCGTTAATTGGTGTAAGCAAAAGTTGTGTACAGTTTTCTCCACCAAAAGGGAGCTTGTTGAGTAGTGAAGAAAACTCTCGAGTAGGTGACTCGGGGAGTGGAGTAGGGCAAGGAAGGTGTCCTTCTAGCTGAACCTCTATAAATCATCGTGCCCGGTTTGCATTTCCTTTCTCTTAACTCTTTTCATTTATTCTTACATTTGTCGCTTTATATCTATGCTTGCAAATATGTGTTGATTGTTGCTTATATTGTTTTGATGTTGATTGTGTGATTGATATGAGTTAATATTGTTATAGGATGAATAATTATATGATATGGTCTAATGGACTTAGATGCATTATTCACACTTCTCATGTTGAGTTTAACTTAATAGATGATTTGATACAAAACGTTTTAAGATTTTAAAAGGAAAACATATTCACACAAAGATCAACCAAAGCTCTATTCATAAAACTTAGTTTTGAAAACAAACTCAGAAGCACACATATATAATTGATCATATTGATTATATATTGATTTTGTTGGCATAAATATTAGGATATTTATATTGCGATATTTAATCTAAACATCCTCTTAATGTTTTGATGATGACAAAGATGTAAGTTACAACACATAACGTAAAGTGTTTAAGTTACTTGTGATCACAAATCATCTATGCATTCATATGTCAACGTCTCTCGACATCTCAACGTCTCGAGTATGCTTCAACAATCACTTAAGGTATGAATAAACAAGTGCTTAATACATCTCATGATCAAAGGGGTATTTAATTAATTACTACAAAGTTTATTTAATTATATAAACATATTATATATTTTTGAAAAACACTTTTGGTAAAAGAAAAATGTTTTAATCATTCTAAATATATGAATTCAAATTTTTAACAAAAATCAGTTAGTTTTTCACCAAATAAACTTTCCTCACTAAAAGACAATTTTTCTTGCCGTTACAGCTGGGCGGCCCCCTTAATTTTAAGGGGGCCGACCACAATTAAGGGGACCGGCCACGCTCCCCTGTCAGAAAATGTCAGAATTTTTCTCCTATAAATACCACCTTAAATCTGGTATTTTTCCCAACCTTTTGCACGAAAATTTTCAGATCTAAATCTCTCTAAACATCTTCTAAAACCCTTTGATCATAAGATTATTAATCTTTGTTTCAAGTGATCCAATCCTCTACCATTCAAAGTGCAAGAGAAGAATACTTCTTATCATCAAGTCAAAGAAGTATTAGAGTCTAGTTAGTATTGATGTGAAGATGTAGAAACAAGTTGTGTAAGTATATGTAATAAGTAGATCAAGATGATCTTACTTAGTAGTGAGTCATGAAGTCATGAAGTTGTGAAGTAGTGAAGAAGTCATGAAGGTGTGAAGTAGTGAAGAAGTCATGAAGTTGTGAAGTAGTGAAGATGTTGTGAAGTTGTGAAGTCGTGAAGAAGTCGTGAAGTCGTGAAGAAGTCATGAAGTCGTGAAGTCGTGAAGAAGTCGTGAAGTTGTGAAGAAGTTGTGTAGTGATTGAAGTCGTGTCGTGAGATTGGTTCTAGCTACTATTAGAACCCGACATTTAGCTTAGTGTCGTTAAATAATGTAAGCAACGTTGTGTAAGGTTTTCTCCGCCAAAAGGGAGCTTGTTGAGTAGTGAAGAAAACTCTCGAGTAGGTGACTCGGGGAGTGGAGTAGGGCAAGGAAGGAGACCTTGTAGCCGAACCACTATAAATCATCGTGTCCGGTTTGCATCTTCTTTCTCTTATCTCTTTACATTTACTCTTGCATTTATCGCTTTATATCTATGCTTGCATATATGTGTTGGGTGTTGCTTATATTGTCATGATGATTGATTGTGTTATAGTTGCTAGTTAATATTGTGATGATGTGCATAATTATATGATATGATCGACTACATTATTATTCACACTCCTCATATTGAGTTTAACTTAATAGATGATGTGATACAAAACGTTTTAAGATTTCAAAAGGAAAACATATTCACATAAAGATCAACCAAAGCTTTATTCATAAAACTAAGTTTTGAAAACAAACTCAAAAGTACAAATATATAATTAATCATATTGATTATATATTGTTTTCATAATAAACTCTAATTGAACGTTTTTCAAACAAACATTTTATAAAACGAAAAAGAGGGGAAAACTATTCAACCCCCCCCCTTCTAGTTTTCCACAATTGGTATCAGAGCCACGTCGCTCTAATTTTCAAAACAAATGATTTTAAAAATTGAGTACGATCCATGTATCAAATTATCTATTAAGGAGGATTAAATATGAAAAGTGTTTTGTTGATTAACTTGTATTAGTTTTGATGTTATATACACTAATTATACTAGCTCGAAATAATATTATGCTTAAAATAAGTGTTATACGTTCGGTATCAAAAATCAGGAAGTTACACATCTTTCCGCAAAGTCAGAAAACAATTTTTTATAAAAAATAAAATTTTGAGTACCAGATGGGCGGCCCCCTTAATTGTCTGGGCGGCCCCCTTAAATACTGGGCGGCCGCCTTAAAATTAAGGGGTCCGCCTGTCTGTTCGACAACTTTTCAAAAACTTTGAAAAATCATATAAAATTAACCGTAAGTCCGTAGAAGTCGTGCCACCTGGCGTTTTAAAGGTAATTGAGTCTACTTTCATTTAAAAATGCTTAAAAATAATTATTTCAAAGTTAAATTTGTCAGAAAGGCAAAATACTACACGATGGTCAAACATTTGTGTATCGTTTTAACGTAAAACTTTTGGTTTACCTTTTTCTTCAAGTTGGGCATTCCTAGTTGATATACTTTTGAAAAATTAAGTATTTATGTTTTCAAAATATGGATCTTAATTAAATTATATAATGGGGAGGAAACTATTTTATTTTCAAATAAAATCGAGCTAAGTAAACATTGGTGTATATAATACACAAAACGACGACAAGTGTTTTATGTGTTATGTGAACTTCTTT
>LBNU01008472.1:303120-316280 GCA_014162995.1 Artemisia annua | reverse complement strand
CTTTTACTCTACATTGTTATTTATTCAAACCTATGAACTCACCAGCGTAAGCTGACCTTTTAGCATGTATTTTCAGGTTTAAAGCGATAGCTTACTATTGGAGGCGTTGGCAGGGCAAGGCATGGTCATAGATGACTCTGATATAATTGGGACCGCTTTATTTATTCTATGGGCCTATTTTCCGTACTATTGTTGAACGATGTAAATTGAACATTTTGTTAAAGAAAATTTTCTTTTAAAGAATTGAGACAAAAACCGTTCTTTGTACCTTATGTTATGATACCAATTTGGTAGCACCCCATGACATGTATGCTTCCGCTGGACCCGAATTTTGGGGGTGTTACAGATTGGTATCAGAGCCTTGGTTATAGAGAACTGGGTATTTTTAAAACCTAGACTATAACTACTTTTGAGAAAACTTATCCCTATGACCGACACGTGCCTGCCTGCCAAGCTGATGCCTCATTGTGACTTTGATTACCAATATATTTGATGAGATGTGTATCTTTGCTATTGGATGAGTATATCCATTTATTTTTGCTATTTATTATAAGTATCTTCGACATACTTATGCATATGTATCGTACTTGGCGTAGCATTACGCGCTTTCCTCTGTGTGATCTCATCATTCGCCCTCAAGTGTAGACAACTGTTTTAGTCTTTCTACACAACTTTTAAAAGCAAGGGACATATTACTAGTGTAACTGAGCCGATTATTTTAAAGTTCATTGAACCTAGGGTGAATATAGACTGATCACCTATATTCAGCCAGGGACAGTGGGACATAGCCTGATCACCTATGTCCGACTCAGAGGTGAACCTTACGATACTTGGAGTAGTTATAATAGAATTATGTCCGGTTAAATTTTTGATTACAAGAATGATAAAATCTATGTGTGTATTCATAAGCATGCATGACATGAACATTCACACCTACACACAACATGATAGCAGTCACAACACACTAGTCACAACACACTGGCATCACAATATTTCACGAGTCGTAATACTCTTCAAATCGCTATACTTTTCCGCGCATATGGAATACTTGCTCGTCGCCATCTAATCATGTTTTGCATCAAGGCATATTAGACACGATTGGTCAAGTTTGAATTCGAGTTTCTTGTTTTAACTTGTTTGATGTGTAATAAACTCAAACTCATTTGAGCGTTTCGGCTATGTTTAAAGTTGGATTGCGTATTTATTTAAACCCTACTTTGTTTGTGGTCTTGTTACAGTCACATCTACCCCAAGCCTTATGCTCAATCGATTTGATTCATCCCTTTCGATCAATGTTGTACCTTCCACGTGAACTACTATGTACATTACTTGGCCAAACAAATAGATTGATAGTAGCAATCAATATCCTCCTTCAGAGTCGTACTCGGAACTTACTATACCCTCCACTCAGCGGAGATTCTACGACCAACAGAAACTTTAAGACCTTAAAGAGTCACCTGAACCGTGTTCTTTGGAACAGACACCAAATCCTTCACTTGTCTCTCGGGAAATTGCTACCCTCTTATAAGATAATAACTCGTATCGCTAACACCATACAAACTGTTTTCGATTATCCTACAGATCATTTTGCAGTCACTCTACAAACGATTTGCTGCAAGCTCACGAAGTCAAAACTTTACTACTATTTTGTAAACAGCGAATTGTTCCCGTTGTTCTATAAACTATTTTACAACTTATTTCACAAAACGATTTTATGAACCGGTTTGCTGTCCTGCTAAGATTCCACGAATCAAACTACAGTTTTGCTACTGTTTTTACAAGCCGTTTTATAAAACTATTCTGCAATCACCCTGTAAACTATTTACTCATTTTGATGCGTTAAAAGTTTCTAGTCAAAACTTCATCAAATTTATGCATAACAAAGAGTGATTAAACTTTATCTTTTGTGAAACCATCTTATCCTCACCATGTTTAAAGACTGTTTTTACTAAAATTACGAGTCTATGAAAGCCGCATCAGTCTACCTAACGACAAAATTTCAGCAAAGAATTATGCATTACTCTCTCACAGACAAAGAGGAGCTTTTACCACCTGGTAAGACTCAAACTGGTTGTGAGTACCAACATCTCTTCCCAGACACCATTTTATCGGATAACATAAACTGAAATCCGGGACGGATTTCCCGTTAAGGAGGGTAGACTGTAACCAACCGTAAATTTTCAGACTGAATTTTAAATAATAAATTACATTTATTATTTCCTAACTTTCGCTTTTGAACTTTTCTGGAACTATTTGAACTGAGTACGAGGAGTTATCCCGTGAAACGTGAAAACTCACACACAAGGCTTACCGGCACAACCGTAACTCGACGAACATTTTAAGGTGATTTTTATACTATTTGTGAGAAAATAGTCGTGTAAATACTCGTTTGTCGTAGCAAAACACTTCTAAGATTACTGGAAATAATCTCGGGTGCTCGGGAAATATTTATTGTATGCTTTATTAGTCTCGTTAAAAATATAAGAGAGTTGGCAAGGTTAATCCTCGTGGGCGCGCTAGGGTTTGCCTCAAGTCCTAGTTACACCTATATATGCACCACTATAACCCATTTAGGGTTTTTACTTCCTCCCTCTCTCTTTCAGCCGCAACCCACCCAACTCCCTCTCTCTAGATTTCCGGCCACCTTCCGGCCACCCTAGAGCAACACCACCGCCCATCTCCATGCTACACCGCCACCACCATCATCATCCTTATGATATCCCCATCATTTCTATTCACCATACGCGCCAAGAGACCCCACCACCGCTATTCACGCGTCTCCATTGTTACTGTGACCGCTACCACATCATCACCCCACCTTCTAATCGTTGTAATGAAGGCGCTTGTGAAGTCCACGCGCCGCCGTCTCCCTCCTCATCTCTCTGCCGCTACCATTTGCGTTGCCACACCACCATGAAACCGCCACCATCGCTGTTTGATGAAGAAGACCAAGAAGGCTCGTGTGTAGATCGGGTTTAGAGTGACATGGGTCACGTATAGGTTTTTGAATCTTGGTTATTTATCCGTGTTCTGTTGAAGCCGCCGTGTTCCACCAAAGGCCACACCACCAGCACCACCTCGTCATCATTCTTCTCTCTCGATTTGTAGGTATGTCGACAACAACACTACCTTTGTATTTTCTTTGTTTAAAACCGATTTATTATAAATTCGTGGATATAAAATCAGTTAAAACATGTTTTGCTAATCACTTCGTGTGGAAATACAAGATTTAAAAGGATGTTAGTTGTTATATTTACCGAGTCGACTTACTGAGTCAACTCAGTTGGTGAGTTGTGTTGACTCGTGGCCATTTATTTGGTTTTGCTTATTGTGGTAGTTTTGGTCATGGCACGGAATGGGTCTCGCATAAGGGTGAGTTGTTTTGCTTGGTCTCGGTTCACAGCCACAAGGACACACGGGGTGTGTTTGTTGTTTGGTCTTGGTACACCACAAAACCCACGAAGGGTGTTGGGTTATACTTTTCATTGTTGTTGTTCTTGATCCTCGGTCACAAAAAGGAACCCACATAGGGTGCACCGGTTGTTGGTCTACTGGAAATAACGAGACCCAAGGGGGGGGGGTGCTCATTTGCGTGCTTATCCTCGGTTCACAAACAGTAACACCAAGGGGTGTTAATAATTTTTCGAATATTAATGTCGACTAATATGCTTATTTATTTTTTTACATATGTGCTCATTGGTAGTTTCGGATACATACTTGGAATTGGATGAATACAAAAATAAAACGGACTAAATATATATCGGACTTGGCATACTTGGACAATTGACCACACATTTAATTTATATCGGACAATTGAACATTATTCGGCCTAAAACTTACTAGCGAGCTACTTAAAAAAACTGTTAACGGGCTAACAACATTATAATGGACTAAACGTGTAACGTCCTGAGTACAATTGGTTATCGGGCTAAAACTTATCGGACTAAACATATACTGGACACAACAAATTCGGACAATATTGGTTACATAACCGACAACTCATATTAGGTAACTCTTTAATGGACTACTATTAATCGCTACTAGTCACCTATCTATACTTATCAAACGAGATAAAATCATTACCGAGATGTGTGTTAATAAACAAATTGTATTAAACTGTTATCTATAAACCTATTTTGATCAAAATTTATAACAAAACGAAGAGTATAGTTTTATTAAATATAAAACTTCTTTTCTAATTTATTCCTATATTAAAATCTATGTTTTCATATAAAACATAGACCTTTTTTTTGTTATATAAAGCTATTTGAGGTAATTGGTAAATGCCCAACACTTAACCAATGGTTTAACTTTTTACTTGTTTGCTAAATGATTACCTTCTTTTGCTCCTACGTCTTATTTCTTGTCATTATTTTTCTTAAATTCTACTTGTCATTTCTTTCACGACTCTAGTCCTCGTCGGTACTTTTCTCGACCTCTTTGACGTGTGTGTACTTGAGTCATCGTCAATAATTATTGACCGTTCTTTTATTACTTTCTTATAATATATTGGGATATATATTATACTTTGGCGTGAGTTACATTTTGAGTCTATGTTTTCTTACCACCACACGAACGTTGATACTAAACTTTTTACAAACCTTGATACGAGTAATCCATGAAAACTAAGACTCTGTCTTTTGAAAACTCATTTAAATTATGAGCCGCATTCTAAGATAACTATATACATATTAGGTTGTGCCGATCCTGTACTGTTGTGCATGTACTTTTGATACCGACGTGTTCCGCTCTAGATGCCAGTTGTGTCAGTTGAGACATTTGTGTTTTTTTTGCATTTCTACAATCTGAGGTGAGTTCATACCCCCTGTTTTATTCGTTTTACAACTGTTTTGGGGAGGATACATGCTCGTTTTACTAAATCTAATATTTGCATTACTTAAACATTAAATTGTTTACTTGAAGACTTTATGTGCTTGCTAAATTACTTGTTTGGTTATTTAACCATATGACCTGATTCATTGTTTACAAGCTGTATTATTTTAATATGGACACAAGTGTTTAAATCATATCTGTGAATTTATAGCCCCATGATGAGACGAAAAATGTTACGTTTTTTAGGGGTCAGTTTGAGTCCTAATTCGTATATTATTTGATCGGATTTCACCCAAAGTCGTTTCTTTTCTAATTTTAGGTACTTTTGAGGAGAAAATCACAAAAGATGCATTTTCGGGCGTTTTCGGAGTGAAAAAGTACGGAAAACAACAAAATCTCAAAAAACCCAAAAGTGCACAGAAGGTGACGGCGTCACAAGCTTCAACGTGACGACGTCAGGAACAAATGAAGTGAAGAAATTGGAAGTTACTCATGACGGGCCAGATAGTTTTTGGCCTAGTCTGGTGACAGCGTCAGGAAAGGCCGTCAGATCTGGAACAAGGCGGCGTGACGACGTCAAGAAGGCCATCACAAAACCCTANATACTCTTATCCTTTCCACCTCCGCTTTTCAAAAATCACCTCCATAACAATACTCTAATCCTTTCCACCTCCTTTGAGAAAACCACATGCCTCGTCATGCGATCATCTCGCATTTATAGAGAAGAGCTACATGACTTCAAGAATAAAATTCTTTGTATGCCAACCAACATCCGCAAAAACATTACTAAGCTCATCGCTTTCATTAACCTACAACCTCCTAAACACTTCATCTTCACTCTTTATACGATGCATTACACAATATGTTGGATGTCCACCAATTAAGGCGGAGAGATATTCATTCGCATAGTTGTCTTCTCGCATTAAAGAACATGTACTTATGTTTCTTACATCCTCTAATACCAACATGTAGGTTTACACCATCTAGCTATAATCAGTTCACTAAATCACAAATGTTTCAATCCTTATTAACCATACATCACAGTTCTGTAACCAAAACCTCATCAAGTGAAAAACACATCATGTGTTTGACAAATCTCTTAAACAAGAACCATTAAGTCTCCTTAGACTTTGACTAGAATTAGTGAAACCTAATCTATAGATATACCTTTGCTTGAAACCTCTCACAACTAACGAGCCTAGGATTTTCCTTTTAACCTGAATCTCACAACTTCATTGTCTAGAACACCTTCATAGGATCTCATCCTTTTTCGTCCGCGACACATATCATGCACGTCATTGTAAGTGCAAACGATATTTTAATCAAAACTCTCATTCTCAACACGTTGGTCTAATCAACACTCTCGCATCTTATGATGTCATTTTGATCCTCATATAGGTATCTAGTATTTCGAATTGTTGCATATGGAATTTCTATTCCTAAGTAATCATTGTCTTCACTTCCTCTTAATTCCATTCGAGCATACATTATGGCATGATACATCATCTTTGGAAGATGATAATGTCGTAACCTTAATCATTCTTAATATTAATAGCATTTGCTATACACATGAGTTTCTAATTCTTCAAATAGTTGTCTACGTTATCACCACCACCTTCCATCACCACTTTCACTAAGCATCACCACCATGGATTAGCGAAAACTTACTTTCATCAACCTTGAATCATCTACCGATTTATCACCACATGAATCCTTCTAGTAAACCAACACCAACACTAGCACCACTCACTTTAACTCTTAATATTTCAACTTCACTTCATATCTTTCTTCTAGGCATTATTTCTTAGGATTTGATCATATTATATTCGCGTTTTTATTTTAATTGTAATTCTTATTAGAAGAATACACCTTATTTTTCTTATTTTTCTTTAAGATGAAATATATTGCACTAATCTCTTCATTGTAGGTTCACCATCATATACACTCGATTGTATATTATCTACTCATCTAAGGATGAAGTTTGCTTAAATTATTTTCTTATTTTAGGAGCTTTTATTATACTAACATTTATTTTGTAGGATTCTTCATCCTTGCATCATATACGTTGGTACCCTAACAACGGGGAGTATTGATCAAGGGGGAGCTAATCATGCACTAACCTTTGTTTTTGTAGCTTTCTTATTTCTTGTGTCATATACGTTGGGACCCTAGCAACGGGGAGTATTGATCAAGGGGGAGCTACAATATAGGGGAAGCATGCACGCATTCATCTTTATTCTCATTCTTCGACACAGTTTTGTGTTTCGACAAAAAGAAGGAGATAGGTCAACATAGTCCAACATACATTTCATTCATCATGCATTTTTCATATAATTTTTATGTTGCACAACACTAACCTTGATGTAGGTTAAGGAACTTAATTTGATCCATGGATCCGCTAACAACCTGAGGGACGCAACACCTTAGGAAATTGGAGTTGAAGAATTAACTTCACTAGGGATGATGCAAGCTCGCCATTTCGGGGAGAAATGAAGTTAACTCCAACGACACACCCTTTTTGTTTCGACAAAAGGGGGAGAAGAGTGTAAACGGAGAAGGAAATGTAGAAGGTATTGCGGATACAAGTAAGTAATACGGACACAAGTAACTTTTTACATTCTACGTTCTATCACGTTTACATATTTTGTCATCATAAAAAAGGGGGAGATTGTTAGTGCAAATATTACGATATTTAATCTATACAGTCTCGTTTGTTTTGATTGATGACAAACGTATAACTTGATACATAACGTAAAATGTACAAGTTACTCGTAATCATATTTTGTCTCAACATACATTCAACACCTCTCAACGTCTCGAGTCCTCGTATGCTACAACACAGGTTCGTACATGTTTGTTATGTGGCATTATGATCAAACCCCTTGACCAACCATTTAGAATGTTTAAAATACTTTTAGAGTCTTTAAGTATTTTAGGTGTCAAAGTGCACTTTAGGTATAAAATATAATAAGTGCCATATTAGGTCTCTAGATAATATTAGTAAGTTTACAATATATAAAAATGTGTCTTATAACAACATAAGTGCATAAAACATTTTTAGTAACTTACTAAATATTATATAGCAAGCTAATACATTTTCTAGTAACTTTACAAGTTTACTTTCATATATATCTTAATCTAAAATAGAAATATACATGTCTTGTCTTGTCAACATTGACTTTGGAAGATCTTGTATAAATTATCTTTTGCATCATGCATATATCTTGTCAATGTTGAACATAGTTTTGATGTTGACATGGTTTTGGAACATAGTTTTGGAACATGGTTTTGGAAAACCTCTTTACTTGTTTGCCTATAAATAGTAGCCCATGGTTTTCTCATTAATTGATGAAAAATAACACACATATAGATAAGTAGAAAATCATGTAGAAACACATATCAATCACCATTTCCATAATGATCATAATGTTACTAACTCTCATTATTTTGTAAGCATATCATACATCTTGATCCACCAAAGAAAGCTTGGAGATTTTCCCATCATCATCCACCAAAGCATATCAACATATGAATATTCAAAGGCACTTGACATCCTCAATGATTGAAGACTTCCGATCAATGGAAGTTCATATAGATTAGGCATTTATATCCATTAGACTTTTATGTCATGGATCATCATTGTATCATCACAATATAGATTAGATGGTTTATGTGTTTGTGCCATAAAACACAAGGTTTTTATGTTGGGCCACAAAACATAGCGGGAGTGGTTGTACCCTTGGAAAAGAACTCGACATCTAGCTTAGTGTCGAAAATATTGTATAGGCGACGTTAGGAGTGGTTGTACCTTTGTAAAAGAACCTGATATCTAGCTTTGTACTGGATAAAGTGTAAGCGACGATTGTAAGGTTTTCTCCGCCGAGAATGGAGCTTGTTGATCTAGTGAAGTAACTCTCGAGTTGGGTACTCGGGGAGTGGAGTAGGGCGGAAAGGAGATCCGTGACCGAACCACTATAAATCCTCGTGTTCGGTTTGCGCTTTCTTTTACTTATTGCTTTACTTTAATGTTTGCATTATGTGATTACTTGTGTTGTGACTTGTTGATTGTACTTGTGAGATAGGATNACACACACATATATATATACTGAATTTTTAGTAATTATTAATTTATAATTTCATTGGGACTAATATATAGATATTGGGGTTTCAAAAAAATTATTATCTTATTATTTTATCGAAAGGGGTCCACATTTGTACTGGTCCCAAGTTGGGACTGGACAAATTATTAATTTTATCGAGGTTATTAATTTATCGAGTATTAATTTGTAGAGGTTTTACTGTACTTTTAGAGTCTTTAAGTATTTTAGGTGTCAAAGTGCACTTTAGGTGCAAAATAGAATAAGTGTCACTTTAGGTGTTAAAGTAATATTAGTAAGTTTTACAAATGATAAAAATGTGATGACATTAGGAATCAAATATTTTTAGTATCTCATTAACTTACTAAAACAATATTACTTTGGCAATATATATACATTCTACAAGTTTACTTTCATACATATCTTAATCTAAAAATAGAAATATATATATTACATCATGGCATGCATCATGTGTAAGATGTCTTACACATATGGAAAGATTCTCAGTCAAACTATTGTATGTTGACTTGTAGAATCTTGATTTGACATGCATAGATATGGAAAGATTTAGTAGCACATGGTTTATGTCTTTGTAAGTCTTGGAAAGTAGTTTTGGAAAACTACTTTGCCTGTTTACCTATAAATAGGTAACCCATGGTTTTCTTATAACTTGATGAAAAACCACACACATATAGATTAGTAGAAAACCATGTAGAAACATCAATGAATCACCCTTTCCATAATGATCATAATGTTACTAACTCTCATTATGTTGTAAGCATACTTCATGATCCACCAAGAAGGTTAGAAGATCTTGAAGTCATCATTCATTCAAGTATACCAAAATATGAAGATTCAAGGGCACTTGACATCCTCAATGATTGAAGACTTCTTATTCAAGAAGTTCATTTAGATTAGGCATCTATATCCATTAGACATGTATGTCTTGGATCATCATTGTATCATCACAATATAGATTAGATGGTTTATGTGTTTGTGCCATAAAACACAAGGTTTTTATGTTGGGCCACAAAACATAGAGGGAGTGGTTGTACCCTTAGAAAAGAACTCGACATCTAGCTTAGTGTCAGAAATATTGTATAGGCGACGTTAGGAGTGGTTGTACCTTTGTAAAAGAACCCGGTATCTAGCTTTGTACCGGATAAAGTGTAAGCGACGATTGTAAGGTTTTCTCCTCCGAGAATGGAGCTTGTTGATCTAGTGAAGTAACTCTCGAGTTGGGTACTCGGGGAGTGGAGTAGGGCGGAAAGGAGATCCATGACCGAACCACTATAAATCCTCGTGTTCGGTTTGCGCTTTCTTTTACTTATTGCTTTACTTTAATGTTTGCATTATGTGATTACTTGTGTTGTGACTTGTTGATTGTACTTGTGAGATAGGATGTTTTAAGTTATGCTAGTCACTAACTACATGTAACATCTTTCATATTAGAACAAGCTAAAAATGGATATTTGATACAACAAGTTTTAAAGTTTTTAACCGGTAAACTATTCAACCCCCCTTTCTATTTTTCCACAAAACCGTCAGGGCCCGGGGCTTTATCCCCTCCACAACCCATAATTGCCTCCCAAACCTCCTTCTCGTCAAAGCCTTTCTCTAACATTCTAGCTTCTTCCATTGATATTTTCTCAATTCTATTACTACAAAAAATCGAACGAGTTACCTCCCATTCTTAATTTTTTTTATAGTGCCTCGCCATCTCCGCTTTGATTAGTTTAGGGTCTTCACCATACACCATCGACCATAAGTCCTCTTAGTTACCTTTATTGTTCCTCCTCTTCACGAAAGATGAAAAAAAATTGAGTTTTTATCACCTTCCGCATCCCACTTAATTCTTGATTTTTGCTGAAGCATATTGCAATATTCCCTCTCCTTTTCCTCCCAACACTTCCTCGCCTCTAACCATGCCCTCCTCTCACTATCGCTAAGAGTTCTCTTTTCCGCTTCTAATTCCCATCTCATTGATTCATTTTTTAATGTTTCAATTTTCTCTTTATTCCCGCCAAACCTCTACTTACTCCATACCCTAACACTTGCTTTGACATTTTTCAACCTATCCCGAAAAATACAATCCGCGCGAAAGCTCCTCACCTCTTTCTTCCAAGCTTCCTCAACAACGTGATAAAAATCCGGTTCATCCAATCAAACGTTTTAAAAACGCAAAATGGTTTTGGTCCAAAATCTAAGTTCACGTCTTTTAACACGATCGGGCAATAATGCGATAATTTCCTATCCAAGGCAACAACCGATAGATTACCCCAAAGATTATTAAACTCGTTGTTCAACAAGAAACGATCTAGCTTACTAAACTTTACCCCGTCATCACTAACTTTAGTGAATTTCCTCCCCCCACCCCCACCCCATTGGAACCTCAACTAGCCTCCGGTCATTAATAAAATCATTGAATTCAATTGTTTCCTTAATGTTCACCTGAGAATTGAGTCTATCATCATTACTCCTAGCCACATTAGATCTCCAAAAATACACCACGCACCATTCCATCTATTCATCAACCCTGTTAATCTTTCTCAAAGTGACATTTTTTGTCTACTCACATGTGGTCCATAAATACACACAAGGAACACCTCCTCGTCTGTCCCTTCCAAGAGCCCCTAACCGTTATAAACCTCTCGTCCCCTATCGCCTCTTTACACGTAAAGACTCTCGAATCCCAAATAACTATTATACCCCCTGAATTCTCGACTACAGACAATTGGGAATATCCATATCCTCTACCACCCCATATATCCTNTTTCCCCCCCCCCCCCCCCCAGTTGGAACCTCAACTAGCCTCCGGTCATTAATAAAATCATTGAATTCAATTGTTTCCTTAATGTTCACTTGAGAATTGAGTCTATCATCATTACTCCTAACCACATTTAGATCTCAAAAAATACACCACGCACCATTCCATCTATTCATCAACCCTGTTAATCTTTCCCAAAGTGTTTTTTTTGTCTACTCACATGTGGTCCATAAATACACATAAGGAACACCTCCTCGTCTTTCCCTTTCCAAGAGCCCCTAACCGCTATAAACCTCTCGTCCCCTATCGCCTCTTTACACGTAAAGACTCTCGAATCCCAAATAACTATTATACCCTCTGAATTCCCGACTGCTTGGGAATATCCATATCCTCTACCACCCCATATATCTTGAATCCAGAAATCATCAATCAAACCACTTTTAGTTTCTTGCAACCCAATCACGTCCGGTTGTTCACCCCTAATAATCGATCTAATCCATCCTTTTTTTTTGCCACTTTCCCCTGTACCCCTCACATTTATAGATATCTAAAACGAAACGAGAAAACATACCAAATTATTGCATCAACTGGACCACATTCCCTTCCGCAACAACTCCTTCACACCCTTGCACCCCCTCTTTCTTTTCCTCTTCGGCTATTACCCACGATACCCCAATCATTTCCCTCATCTCCTTCACTTGTTCCATATTCACGTTGCATTTACTATTGTCCGCATCTCCCTCATTACCATGCCCAAAATGAAAAATACCCTTGCTTTCGCTCCCTACATCGTAATTCTCCTTGTACACATCTGAAATTCTTGTTTTGTCTTTACCTAGACCCTTCACCCCCGTTTTCTTAGCCATTTCCGTTGCTTTTGTAATGCTCCTCCTACCAATCTTGTTTTTGATTTCTGATTTTTCCCCAATCGTTTTCCCTTGGTTAAAACCCACCCCACCTCAACTCCATCGAAGTTCGTGTCCATTAATTTTTATAATTAATATTATTTACATAGAAAACGTTTTTATGCATATTTATATTCTTACTTGAAAAATAACATTTCACGATTTGCAACATAACATAACATAAATAATATGTTTAACACTAAAGAACATTTATACATAAAAATTTAATTTCAGAAACCGTTTCTCAACATTTATCTTTACTCCACAAGATTAAAGGAAAAAAAAAGTTTTTAAATCAAAATAACCGACATATAATCAAACTCTTCACTACTTGATAAGCACAAAGATTTACCACATATCTTTTATACCACCTAAAAAAAAAAAAAAGCATACATTTGTAAAAAGAGGTGCTTGGCGTGACCAACAACAAAACCACAAACAAAACACAAACACATCAACACTTTAAAACACACACACACACAAATACCACAGATTGTAAGTTTCTGTCTTTCTTTCATTTTACAAACCAAAAAAAAAATCTTTTTTTTTTTTTTTTTT
>LBNU01008472.1:288334-300500 GCA_014162995.1 Artemisia annua | reverse complement strand
TTGAAGATTAAAAAGACTTTTTTTTTTCATAAGACCCATGACGCAATTGGCACCCTTAAAAACCTTCTTTAAGCCACTCAGCATCTTCTCAAAAAAGATGTTTGTTTTTTCATTCTTTTCACGGGGAACCAGTGCTAAATCATCGATCGTTCTTTTAGAAAATGCGTTGATATTGAAACAGGAGGCCCTCTGCTCCATGCTTCCGCAATAGAAAAACCAAATGCGCCACTAATCGAGTCTAGAAGCCATGATAGATTAACAATCTAAGATTCTTCTTAGGAAACTACAAAAATTCTTCTGCACTAAGTGTCTTACATCAAATGCGACCACTTAAGTTAGAAAATTATCGAGGTCTTCGCCAAGATCTTCTAGCAATCTGCCCTTTGAAACGTTTTATGTGAGGGATTCTAACTTATTGTAATTCTCGAATGATGAAACGGGAAAATCCTGCCAGGGTCAACATCAAACAGCCCTGACAGTAGGTCACTTCGGTGATTCCCTTGTGGATTACGCTTAGTGTGTTTCGATGATTTCAAACGGTCTACAGTCGTGGAGTGATCTCCAGCGACTCACCTAATCGTGGGTGTACTTATGTATGTCTGTGTTAGCCCTCTAGGGGGTATCCGATTAGGAACGACCTTGGTAAGGATTAGAAGGAGTCTTCACACTATGCTGTCGACGAATTCTAATTCCAAACCTGTAAGTACCGGATGCTTTATTGCTAACTGTTTCATTTTAGGTACTACAACCATCTTGAACACCGTCTTCCACATGCTCATACTTACATCTCAACAAAATGAAAACTCTCATGAAAGATCGAAGCAACATGAATGTCAAAGATTGATTCCATAAAGTGATAAAGACAAACGATCTTAAGCAACACACCGTCTAAAGAAGGATTCTACGTCAACACAAAGAATCTTCATATATGAAAAAAGAGCTCCTCACTTATGAAAGTTTCAACCGTTAAAGATGTATGAGCATGTCGGAATGATGCAGATCCACTGGAGTCGAAGAATGTGACGAATGGCAGATTACCTCATCAGATTGATCACTATCTCATCATCAACAAAGAACAAAGAACACCCACTTCATCAGGGGAGATTGTTAAGAACTAAGAACGATGAATCATTTCTACATAATCATTTTGAAGACGTCAAAAGGTATGAATGCCACAACTAAAGTCCAAAGACAAAAGACGTCAAGCAACCTCAACGTCAAGACAAAGAAACACTCTCTATCTTCCCCCACGATGCCTTCTTCGAAATCGGAAGCATATACACTATGTTAACGATGAGAATCGGAGGCAGCGTAACCCCATATGTCCAATTAACCAAACAAGTGTGTAGTGCCATAACTAGCCCCATGAGAATCAACTGCTGATAAACATCTCTACACTTTTATACTTCTCTCAACCAACTCTTTACCGACCCCATTATAGTTCTGACGACTATATGTAGTGACTACTGGAAAACTCAATATTATGAACTTGTGAACGGAGTAGAATAACCCAAACTTGTGACTTAAACTTGCACTATTTTATGACTAAGAGTGGCGTAGAGAGTTCGTCCACCATCGAATCCCTAAGTACACTATACTCTAGCACCATCAAGTATAAGATGTACATAACCTCTTGAGTATCCACAACAACGTGTGACACTGAGCACTACAACGTAACTCCTTAAAGTGATAGTTATTTGTGGTAATAGAGAGGAAGAATCACAAAATAACTAGATATCCAAGTCTCCGTCATTGTAAAGGTTAAAAGCTCAAACAAGGATCTCGAAGAATTATCGCCAGACTCGACATCTTCAAGATACTAAGTACATGCACCCGTGAGATTTCACTTCAATCTCAAATAAATAATAAAGAATTATCGCCGTAGTCACATCTTGCGGTTAAATGCTCAATTCTAGCCTTTTGACGGTTTAATTGAACTTGATAATGGTTTCCCGATCTTGTCAAAATATGTATCCGTATCCCCGTGAAAATTTGGAATAACCAAAAATACCACTCTTATCCGCCAAATATAATATCAAAAATTATACAATGTATTAAAAATACATTTGATACTAATAAATGTTCAGCCCAAATTTTTTATATGTATTATGGATCATAAAACACAATGCAAACCAAGTCTACGTTATAATAAATACATATCAGCCCAATGTCTTAATCCAATAATGATCCAGCCCATCAAACAAACAATACCAAACCGTGTACTCGCCCAACTCAAACCCGCGTAGATCCGGTCACAACACAATTAGTGTACTAGCCCATCAATTTTACGAATTCAAAGGCCCATTTCCAACAAGGGATATATAAGATAAGCTTTAACCCTAATTTCATTCATTATATCTTAACCCTAATCTCACACCTCTTATTCTTGCGCCCCCATTTCTCAATCTTCTCTCTTGTTTTCTGTCAAGAACTAGAACGCATCAAACATAACTCTCCCAACTCTCATCTCTGCTTCTTCATCATCAAAAAACTAAAGCTTACACCTCCTTCACTATACAAGCCCAACACAACAACGCAACTACCACCATCCCATATGACCACCAACTGTCTTCCATGGTTAAATTGAACTGTTCGAGCACAATACGAGGCTTCAAGGTCTCGTAAAAGAGATCTAAGGTAGGTTTAAATGATGATTTCAGTTACATTTTGTTGTTTGGTCTTGAACGAATCAAAGATAGATGTTAACATAATTGTTATTGTCTTCTCTTTAAATTCGTATATGAAAAAAGGAAGCAAAGCTTCTATAGTGATCGATGATGATTATCTTTTCGTGGTATTGGACCTTTTGAAATCAACGAATCTGTTGTAACACGAAAAAAAATCTGAGATCTTGGTTTATTTAATTTAACGTTCGAGTCTTGGTAGAGTATCGGAGATGACTTTGATAGCTGTTGAATGTGGTGGGTTAGGTTAGATATGGATTTGGTTATGTTGGTAGTGTATTTAGGTTAATATTGTTGTCGTAGTAGTATGTTTCTGGACTCGTATCTCCTTTCTCTTCTTTTCCATTTTAACTTTTATGGACCAATGAGATGAATAGATTCGAGGTTATAAATACTGATGAAGATCTAGAACTGAGGTCTAAAATACAAGCCGTTGGTATTAATTCGGTCAAGTCTCTGCTTCATCTCCTCTTCTTTTTTCATTTGGTCACTTTTTCGAAAAATAAGTTTTCGATAATTTGCAACTTATCGAGAAAAATATTTTCGAGATCTTTTATCGAGAAAAACGAGACTTATCGAGAAAAATGGGTGAAGTTTTCGAAATCTTTAGTTATCGAGAAAAATTTTCTCGACAGTTTAGGGTCTGGTTATCGAGAAAAAAATTTCGACTGATTAGGGCTTAAAGTTCTAGATAACCAGTTTTTTTTTCTCGAAAATTTCTTATACAAGAAATTCCGACCAGATTCCGGCGATATTTTCCAGTTTCCAATGAGCCTTTAAGCAGTTTCTGATGACTTTTTTTTTTACCACTATTCTGACCAGTATATAGACCTTTCTTGAGACCACGTTATTGACCACAAATATTTACGTTTTTTGGAACAAAATTAGTCACAATATGTGAGTTGTACGATAACTGTTGAATGGGACTAAAGATGCCCATACGAAACAGATCTGAAACTACTATAGAACTGTTTTGGACTTTTTGACTATTTTGATACCAACAAAAAGCCGTCAACTGTTAAACCTAAAAAAAATGATAAAAATGACACGGCCCATTGTAAAACAGCATAAAGATAACAACTTTGACAAGATTTGACCACAAAATCAACAAAGTAAAAACCTTGGCTCATTATACCACTGTTAGGACCGTAGTTTTATGTGATTTGTGGACTCGGGAGGTCGGGTAACATGGAAGAAGATGACTTCCATGGTTAGAGAGAGAAAGTAGAGAGAGAAGGGAAAATACTATGTGTTTTATTCAATGAAAGGAAAATAGAAAAGTTACACAAAGTCTCACCCCTCAATGGAAGTATGGAGGGGTATATAAAGGCTAACAAACACATAACTTTACAATAATGACGTTTCTAGTCCATGTGTTTGTGCCTTTCAAGATAGAAAATGTAATCCCGTAAATGTCGTTCCATTTACGTGTTAGAACCATAAACTCAGGTTCTAACAGTTAGGGTAAAAATTGTAAAATTGGAATAGAACAAAGGACCAAACATATTCTATTTAACATTCTTAGTTATTTTCTCTTTTCGTAAACTTAATCACGTCATATGCATATTTATTTCATTTTATTTATATATTATTTAACTTTACGTTAATAATATATATAACGATATTTAAACTCATATTTATTACATATTATCTTCATTATCATTAAAAAGGGAAAACTTTGGAAATAATAATGTATTTTATCATATTACTTATAGAAATAATAATATCATTTGCATATCATCTTTTCATCATAACGATTAATTATTATTCATTAATCGTTATTCGTTATTCGTTTCGTATTTACCATATAGTATTTGGTTAGATTCTTAGATAAATTTATTTATTGGGTTGTTAAGTGAAGCCGTTATCATAATCTCGTTCGAATTTACTTTTCATCATTTCCAGTATCATTTAAGGTGAGTCATAGCCTCACATTTACTTATTTTAAACTCCGTGAGGGGGATACATGCTATAAACAGATCACAAGTAATTTTCTGTATGCTACCTGATTTGATATATGCCTAAGTTAGCTATTGCCACAAGACCCTTATTCATGAGCCATTAATCACTTGTATGTGAACGCGAATATAGTGAATAGATCTATTTAGGTTTGACAGCCTATCCCACTAATACTTGACGGAATGCCTTTTTGGTTAGTCGTATTAGTCGCGATACATTATATTTGAGTAAAAATAGGAATTGGCAAATCACCTATTACACGAGGGCAATATTATCATCATTGACTTGATGATCACCTCCGTTTTACGGTACTTTGTTAACATTTGCATGTCATGAGACTTAGGGCAATATATATACTGCAATATCAATTTTTCAACTGATTGTATTCCCTATACAATCTTACTTGTGTATCAAACTGATTATTAAATTTAAAACTCTATGATTTCACTCAACAATTTTGTTGACTTTAAGCATGTTATCTCAGGAAACTAGCAGGAGCATCAAGCATGGAGCGGGCAAAATGGCAAACTATCTACTTTTCTAAATAATGGTGTAAAATAAAGATGTTTAATTCAGTTTAAAACATCAATACTTCTAAGTATTTTATTTACTCTGATATGAACCTTTGTAACTGAATCTATAATAATGCAACTATGTTTTCAAAACGTCCTTTTCAAGCCGTTTTCTATCATTATGACTTCGATCCTCTACGTAACACCCTAATTACTATTCCGCTGCTACATCACAAATTAGGGAGTGTTACAGATTGGTATCAGAGCCATCGTTATAGAGAACCAAATGTTTTCAAACATTGAACTATAACCACACTCTCAAATAAAGTAAATTTACACCATACTATTTTTCACCCGCCATGCCTGTTGCTACCATGCTCAGTAAGTTAATTATTAAAGTTATGTTACTTTAAGACTTGGTATATTAACATTTTACGTCTTTTATGGCTATACAATTCTTACTTTTACTATATACGGATTATTACAGTATTATGTCGATATGAATATATCACCAGACTCGAATTCTGAGACTTTCGTCGCATCTGTTACGTCACCTATTCTTCGTCATATCCTAGCATCTGACGTTGTTTCCAACGGGACAGAACCATTCGAACAAAATGAAGTTTTAGCTACGCCTGAAGATCCCCATGTGTTGGCTTTACCAGCATATGTGCCATTACCGCCTTATGAATTTGATTCATACGCACCCATCAATATTCCACTCAGTTATGATGAATATTTGGAAAGCCAGCAGTTTCTACCTGCAGATGATATATCCGCGATAAACCATCATGCTTTACCATTACTAGCACCTGATCATCTATTCGATCTTTTTAGCCAAACTTATCCATACATAGTTCACCCTAGCGAACCAATTCTTGAAGAGGATATACCCGCATCTAGCCGACTTCGTATTTCAGACATTACTCATCCACTCTCACCATCATTACCATATCCTCCTGGTTTCACTCCCCCAGCTCATATCTATGAAACTGGAGAGAGTACTAGGGCGGAAATTATCCCTACTCTTTCACCTTCTACAGTAGTGACACGTTTGAAACATCATGAAGAGCAGATAGACACGCTTCTTCAGATGATTGACTATTCATCATTAGACCCTTCTGATACGATCAACAATACCTTACATAGTCTTATGTCTAGTAGGGTAGAGTTGCAGCAAGGCTTGACTCAGATACAGTCGAATATCTCAAAGATACGCTCTTTCGCAATAGCATTGCAAAGAGAGGGACAGAACCGTACGTGGGAAGCCCAGTTAACACATCGTAGAGCAGATACATTGGAGAACCTAGTGGGAGATATGCAGATCCAGCACCATACCGAGATGCAGAATCTCCGAAACCAGATTTCAGAGCTGAAAGGACATGTGGACGGACCTAACCATTAGAGGCAGTTAGCATTTGTATAATTAATGAGGCATCTTAGCCTGCCGCATGTGGCAATTAATAAATAATCTTGTATCGTTTTGTTATGTAAAGTCAGCTGATCAAGTTATTAATGTTATGTTGTTGGTTATGATATTCTATATATAAATGTTAATTTATGTTTATGGTTGTTCATGTGTATAAATAATGCATCTAGCGTATTGGCATACTTAGAATTGTTAGTTCAAATTAAAATTCAAATGGTGCCCAATTATTACTAGAACTCATATATTCATATCCCTACTTCTTGAATTATTTAAACATAATCATTGTTTAAATTCTAAATCTATATTTCATGTGTTATCAATAGCAATATGGAACATGCAAGTAGTGAAACTTCCAACCCTGGAACAGTCATGACACCTGCAGATGTCTAGAGAATGATTTCCGAGGGCATAACTGCAGCTCGTGAAACTGATCGCTTGAATAACATCATGGGAACAAACAATGAAGGCAATACTTCTACTCATCGTAAATGTACTTACAAAGACTTCATGGCTTGTAAACCAACTAACTACAAAGGAATAGAAGGAGTTACAGAGATGGCCCAATGGTTCGAACATACCGAAACAGTCTTCAAGAGGAGTGATGAGTGTGCAAATACTCATCATTTCTTTCACATTTAGACTGCAAATACATCTGAAAACACACATAAATACCACAAAATACATAAAATATCTTTGAATTGTGTTTTTATGTGTTTCAGATACAAAAGGATTGAAAACTGATGAAAAACAATCAAGTTTGCATAATTGGCAGTTTCAGTCCCTGAACTTTGATAAATTGGCAAAACTAGTCCCTGGTTATTCAAAACATGAAAAACATCATCAAAGGTCCTTTGGGATTCACAAGTTGTCAAAAGAAGTCCTTTAGATTCAAAAATTGCAAAATGATAACTTTGGTCCCTCAAGTTTGAAAAATGGCAAAACAGGCCCCTCAACTTTCACACTTTGGCAAAACTAGTCCTTGAGGGTTTAAAATGAATGAAAAGTCAATATTAGTCCATGGGAAATCAAACTTATTCATTTTTAGTCCCTGGATTAAAGTTTTCATCAATTGGCAGAAAAGGCCCCTCAAGTTTCAAATTTGGCAAAAATAGTCCCTTGGTATTTAAAAAATTGGAAATTATCAAAAATTACCCTTGTAGTATTCTTGTATGGCATAATTGGTCCTTTTGATAACTTTTGGAAATTTACAGTTTCAACCCTTCACAAATTCAGAAAATACAAAATNGTCAATATTAGTCCATGGGAAATCAAACTTATTCATTTTTAGTCCCTGGATTAAAGTTTTCATCAATTGGCAGAAAAGGCCCCTCAAGTTTCAAATTTGGCAAAAATAGTCCCTTGGTATTTAAAAAATTGGAAATTATCAAAAATTACCCTTGTAGTATTCTTGTATGGCATAATTGGTCCTTTTGATAACTTTTGGAAATTTACAGTTTCAACCCTTCACAAATTCAGAAAATACAAAATTAGTCCTTGGGCTTTTACAAACTACAAACCAACCAAACCCTTAATACTTATTTACTAAACCCAAAAACAATAAAACAATCACAAACCCAGTCCACCAAGCCCAAAACAAATTAGGCCCAAAATCAAAATATAAAAAAAACGTGGTCAAGTGTCTGGTCAAACCCAGACACTGTTCACCTTCCCTCCCACACCACTGAGTCACAAACCAGTGGTGGTTTTTGCCACCTTATCTCCTCCACCTCACCACCTACTCTTCTCTCATAACCCTTCCACCTCATCTCCTCACCCATGATGCAGTTAATGCATTCCCATTGACTTTACCCCAAAAACCACCACTGCCATGATTTTCAAACACCAAATCTCACCACTTGGCCTCCCACTCCATAACATAGTGTCTAAATTGTCTCCTCCACCTCACATATCATCCCAAAATTCTTTAATTGTTTCAAAACCACTCCAACTATTTAAACAGTTTTTTGGCACCAAAATGCCAAATGGACGAAGATGATGAATTGGTTGAAATCAAGGGTCAAGATGTGATGGGATATGTTCAGAGGTCGACAAGGAACAAGAAATATCATTATAAATCAAGAAAGGAGCAGTTTAGTGTAGTATCTAGTTTAATTTCACAAAATGTATGTCGTATCAGTTGTATTTTGATTTCTAGTGTATTTCAAGCTTTCAAGTACTTGTTTAAGTTAATTCAGTGTAGTTCAAACACCTTTTCAACTTTCAATTTCAGTGTTAATTTACAAATTCAGTTTATGCAAATTTTATGTTCAAAATTCTCATGATTACTTAATGTTGTTGTTAGTGGATGTTAAGGACTTACAAGCTCAAATAAGTTCCCTATAAAGCTTTTATAAGCTTTTAGAAACAATAAACTCAGTGTTTATCATACAACTAAAAATTACAAGAAAATCAATAAATAAACATGGAAAATAAAAAATCAGTGTTCAATATTGAAGATGGCTGGAGCAAGGGAAATTTTGGATTGCCCTTGGGTTAGTGACCTTGTGGAAGGTTTATAGGTGGTCATTGGTTCTTGGTACTCAGTTCTGTGCTTGGTGCTCATTTGTAAGCTTAAATCTCAATTTTCCATTTCACTCTCTTTGTTGTTTGATCTTAATAATTTCTATGTTTCTATGCTTTTTTGTTGTTAGTTAATCTTATTCAAGCTTAAAATTGAGGTCTTGTTTGTCAAAATCCATAGTTGCTAAAATTCTTGATTTTCACTGTTAAACACTATCTTTGTCACTTCTTGGTTTCATGCTTGTGATCTTGTTGTTTCATGTTCTTATGATCTTGTTTGATGATAATAAAGAGTTTGTAAACAGAGTTAAGAATCAAATCATTCATTTGCTTTGATTATAAAAAAATCAGTGTTATAAAAGGTTGTTTGGATTTGCTGCATAATCTGTGTTAGAGGGTTTACGTGTCCTTGTTCTTGTTTGATGTAGGATTCCTAAGTTCTAAATAGCTCAGTGAAAACATAAAATCTAGTGCTTCTTTGAGAAGAAGTCAAAATACCCTTTGATTCCATTTTGCTTGCTATCTATTGAGATCCTTTGTACCATTTCCTTCAAATTAGCTTAATAGTTGATAATTTAACTTAATTTCACTTCCATATAGCTTAATATTACATAATCAGTAGTTAAATTTAATCCAAAGTTCATCTTGATCAAACATTAGTGGTAATTTAAAAAGTCAAAAGTTCTTAGAAATAAATTTTTGAATAAAATAAATAATTTCCTATAGGCTTTAATATTAGAATTCATAACTTGTGCTTTTTAGGTTTTAAAATTTGGTTGCTTATCTTTACATGTGATTTTTGTTGAATTTTTGTTTGGAGTCTAAACTGCTTATTAAGTGCTTTTCTTCTAGCTGTTTTCACAAAAGTGCCCTGTACACAGGTTATTTACTAACTTTCATAAGCTTGCATAAGCTTTGCTATTTGATGTTAGCTTGTGAATTTTGTGGTTTTGTGAAGCTTAACTGGCATACTTGATATTAGTGCTTTCTATTTTTCATGTATTGCTTATTCTCAGTGCTTATTATGCTTATCTTATTTGTCCAAAGCAAAACACTACACTGAGCATTCAGTCTAGTTGTACCAAATCATAAGCTCCCAATAAGCTCCACAGTGAACATAAGCTTGTGTGAATTAGCTTTTTGTGAAGCTTATCCACCAGTCTCAAAGTTCCAAAGCTTATTTGGTCTTTTCTAGCTTATTTGATAAGGCTGCTCAAGGCTTTTTCTTTGTCCCATTTTACATATCACTGAGCAATTCAGTGAAATCTAAGCTTTTTCATAAGCTCCTAAAAGCTCACCTGTGGGTCCCATTGTGTGAGCTTTGGCTTTTTGGGAAGCCCAGCCACCATTCTCACTATTTCCAAGCTTATTATAGGCTTTAGAGCTTATTTGATAAGGTTTTGGTGGCCTGCAAAAAGCTTGCAGGCCTGTTTGGTTTGTGTGGGTTTTGGGTTTGCTTATTTGAGCTTATTGACTTATCCAGTGTTTTTCTCTCGTTGTTTTAGCTTATTTTACATTAGTTAAGTTTGTTTCTATCTTATTTTAGCTTTGGTTAGAAGCTTTTAGCTTTTTAGAAGCTTTTCCATCTCTAAAATTTCATTTAAAAGTTAAAAGCTCAACTGTTGATCAAATAAGCTTTTGTAGAGCTTATTTGGCATTTTCACAAAAGTTGTCTTTTCAAAAGTTTTATATTTTTGTTTGTTTTACAGCTTTGTAAAAAGAAAAGTAAAAAAAAAAATAATAGCAAAAAGGTCTGGGTAAGGATCGAGCCCCAGACCTCTTGGAAGATAGCATAGTCAATGCCTCACACACCCAGTCAATATACCATTGTGCCCGAAGGTCTTGCAGTGTTCTATCTTTCCTTTTTTTTTTTTTTTTTATTTAACCAATATTTCCCATATTTCCCTTAATAAGCTGTTGAGCTTATTTAACAGCTTATTTGTGGACTTTTTGTACTTTTTATATTTTTGTATTTTTTCTGCACCTTTTCTTTATAACATATATTTTTCTCAGATTTTTTAGTTTTCATTTAGTATTTTTAAAAAATCAAAAAGAGTTATATAATTTTAGCAAAAATAAATAAATAAAATAGTTTTTGTATTAAATTTTTATCTAGGATAAGTTTTTATAATTTTTCTAAGTTTAGTAAGATATTTGGAATCTGTAAAAAATAATTTTGCAAATTTCACTGTTCATTGCTAGCTTTTGTAATTTAAATTAATTAAATAGATAATTAATAAATAAATAGTAATTAATTAATAATAATTATATAATTAGCATAATAAATATATTTTTGGTTCTAAAATAAGTTTTACACTTTTTTAGACTTTTCTAAGTTTTCATTTTATTTTCTAGAACATTTTCTTATTTTCTTTGTAGTTTATTATATTAATAAATAAATAATAACTAGTTAATAAATAATAAATAGTAATTAAATAGACATAGAAATAGTTTTTATTTTCTAAAATTAGTTTTAAGTTATCATAGACTTTTAGAAATTAAATTTGCAATTTTTTAGGATAATCTCCTATTTAGTTGTATATTTAATTTGTTTAAGTAATTAAAAATAGTTTTTAAGTAATAATAATTATATAAATAATTAGATAAATAAGTTTTTAAGTTTTTTTTAACCTTTTCTTAGTTATTTTACATTTTTTAGAATTTCATTTTCTTTTTCTAAGTTATTTTTCATCATTTTGATAATTTGTTTTTGTTTTAATAATTATCATTAGTATTTACTTTTTAATATAAATAGTTAATCATCATTTTTAATTTTAGTTTTCTATTTTTATTTTATTTAATTTGCATTTAAGTCGCTGTAATTTACAAATTTTAACTTTAGTTAAAGTGATCGATTTTGTTCATACATTCCTTTTTCTATTCGACATATTTTGATCTCGAATTCGTTTTACTCAGGATATCACATCTCTTTGGGAATTAAACGACCCGGGGATATACTAAACTCCTCAGGACTT
Source organism: Artemisia annua (assembly GCA_014162995.1). NCBI lineage: Eukaryota > Viridiplantae > Streptophyta > Magnoliopsida > Asterales > Asteraceae > Artemisia > Artemisia annua. Next base: position 288,421 of record LBNU01008472.1, on the reverse strand, counting down.
CATTGTGTTGTGCTCTAGACTTTCAGGGTTTCTTTGTTACGGTTAGCCATTCACAAGTGGCTAGCTTGTGTGACAAACCTGTTGGTT
>LBNU01008472.1:270208-288314 GCA_014162995.1 Artemisia annua | reverse complement strand
TTTTCATCATTTTGATAATTTGTTTTTGTTTTAATAATTATCATTAGTATTTACTTTTTAATATAAATAGTTAATCATCATTTTTAATTTTAGTTTTCTATTTTTATTTTATTTAATTTGCATTTAAGTCGCTGTAATTTACAAATTTTAACTTTAGTTAAAGTGATCGATTTTGTTCATACATTCCTTTTTCTATTCGACATATTTTGATCTCGAATTCGTTTTACTCAGGATATCACATCTCTTTGGGAATTAAACGACCCGGGGATATACTAAACTCCTCAGGACTTCATTGTGTTGTGCTCTAGACTTTCAGGGTTTCTTTGTTACGGTTAGCCATTCACAAGTGGCTAGCTTGTGTGATAAACCTGTTGGTTCTGAGCCAATCAAGGAGCGGCTGTCCTAATGATAGCAAAGTTACCTTTGCTACAGGAGCTCTTCAGGGAGAAGCGTTATCGTGGTGGAATACTACCGCAAATGCTATGGGTCAAGATGAAGCTTCTAAACTCTCCTGGAATGAATTGAAGAAGAAGATGCTCAAGAATTATTGTCCCAGGACCGAGATCAGAAAACTAGAGGATGAATTTCATCAACTAGGAACTTATGACAGAAAGTTTCTGGAATTGTCAGTGTTATGCCCATCAATAGTACCAGATATTGAGAAAGCATTGGAGAAGTACGTGGAAGGTCTACCACCAACTATCGAGGGAGATGTTACCGCATCAAACCCAAAGACTGTGGAGGAAGCAATGGGACTTGCACAACGATTGTTGAACCGAGTGATCAAACGAGGTTCTACCTCCACGATCAACGAAAACAAGAGAAGTGCTGATAACCGGGGGAACAACAACAACAACCGAAACTACAACAGTAACTACGATAATACCAGGAGCTACAGCAGCAACAACCAAAGCAACAACCGTAACTGAGATCATCAACAGAACCGCAATAACCATCACCGGCAGCAGAATCGTCGTCAAGAAGCTGCTAGAGCTTATGCGGCAATGCCCGCAGAAAGAAAAGGTTATTTCAGGAATCAACCCCAGTGCAACACGTGTAACATGCATCATACCGGACCATGTAAGGCTACTTGTGGCAACTGCAAAAGAACTGGACATATGACTAAGGACTGCTGAGCCACCGGAGCTAACACTCAACCGATAGCAGTAAAGTTTCATGGTTGTGGTGAATTTGGACATTACAAGACTCATTGTCCAAAAAACATCAATAATGTTTCCCGTGGAAGAGCATATGTACTCGGAGATGGAAACACAACTCAGAATCCTGATGTTGTTACGGGTACGTTCTTATTAAATCAATGCAGTGCTAAGATATTATTTGATTCTGGAGCAGATAAAAGCTTTGTGTCTATTTCGTTTGCCTCACTTCTAGATATTACTCCCATAGAACTAGACACTACTTACGAAATAGAAATAGCAGATGGAAATCTTCTAAGTACCAATGCCCTGATCAAAAATTGCACCTTAACTCTTCAAGATAAACCTTTCCCCATCGATCTCATGCCCATCCAACTGGAAAGTTTTGATGTTATCATCGGCATGGACTGGTTATCCAAACACCGTGCCAGAATCATTTGTGACGAGAAAGTCATTCAAATTTCTCTCAACGGTGAAACCTTTATCATTCAGTGTGATAAACATAAACCCCAGCTCAATATCATCTCGTACATCAAGACGGTGAAATACATAAGCAAAGGATGCCATGTATTTTTGATTCAAATAACGAAAGAAAAGAAGAAACAACTTGATGAAGTGCTAGTTGTAAAAGAATTTTCTGAAGTATTTCCTGAAGACTTGCCCGGAATTCCATCGACCCGACAAGTAGAATTTCGCATCGATTTAGTGCCTGGAGCAGCACCAGTTGCAAAAGCACCATATCGATTAGCACCCTCAGAAATGAAGGAATTATCTGAACAGTTGAAAGAACTATCAGATAAAGGATTCATCCAACCAAGCTCATCACCGTGGGGAGCACCAATCCTATTTGTCAAAAAGAAAGATGAAACATTCCGAATGTGTATTGATTACAGGGAGTTGAACAAAGTCACAGTGAAAAATCGATATCCATTACCAAGGATCGACGAACTATTTGACCAATTACAAGGATCAAGTGTTTACTCAAAAATCGATCTGAGATCGGGATATCATCAATTAAGAGTCAGGGAAGAAGACATTCCCAAGACAGCTTTTCGAACACGGTACGGGCATTATGAATTTCAAGTAATGCCATTTGGCCTTACCAACGCATCAGCAGTGTTCATGGATTTAATGAACCAGGTATGCAAGCCATACTTGGATAAATTCATAATTGTATTCATTGATGACATCTTAATCTACTCGCGCAACAAGGAAGAGCATGCAGAACACTTGAGAACCATTTTGGAGTTACTCAAGAAAGAAAAGCTGTACCCTAAGTTTTCCAAATGTGATTTTTGGATTTCTACCGTTCAATTTCTAGGCCATATCATCGACAGCCAAGGTATCCACGTAGACCCTGCAAAGATAGAAGCAGTTAAAGCTTGGACATCACCTACCACTCCAACTGAAATTCGTCAATTCTTAGGACTCGCGGGTTACTATCGAAGGTTTATAGAAAACTTTTCAAAGATTGAAAAACCTTTGCCGGAACTCACCCAGAAAAACAAGAAGTACATCTGGGAAGAGAAGCAAGAATCAGCATTCCAACTCCTAAAACAGAAACTTTGTGAAGCACCAATATTAGAATTACCGGAAGGAAATGATGACTTTGTTGTGTATTGTGACGCATCTCATCATGGTTTAGATGCGGTACTAATGCAAAGAAACAAAGTTATAGCTTATGCTTCACGACAGCTCAAGAAGAATGAAGAAAATTATACCACACATGATCTAAAATTAGGAGCAGTGGTTTTCGCTCTTAAAATATGGAGACATTACCTATACGGTACAAAGTGTACGGTTTTCACCGATCACAAAAGTCTTCAACATATACTGGATCAGAAGGATCTGAACATGAGACAACGCCGATGGTTGGAATTACTCAACGACTACGACTGTGAAATTCGTTACCACCATGGTAAAGCGAATGTTGTAGCCGACGCATTGAGCAGAAAAGAAAGAATCAAAACTCTTAGAGTTCGATCTCTAGGAATGAAAATTCATTCANAAGGATCTGAACATGAGACAACGCCGATGGTTGGAATTACTCAACGACTACGACTGTGAAATTCGTTACCACCATGGTAAAGCGAATGTTGTAGCCGACGCATTGAGCAGAAAAGAAAGAATCAAAACTCTTAGAGTTCGATCTCTAGGAATGAAAATTCATTCACCACTCCCATCTCAAATCATCAAACCTCAAACAAGAGCTCTCCAAGAAGAAAACCGGCCATATGAGAAGATTGACAGAAGGCTAAACAATGAAGAGCAAATTGACAGAATGCCAAATAATGAGAAAGCATTCGTGAGAAGAGATGATGGAATGTTATGTTTCAAGGAAAGATATTGGATTCCTCTCTTTGGAGGTATTCGAGACCTTATCATGCATGAATCCCATAAATCCAAATATTCTATCCATCCCAGCTCCAATAAAATGTATCAAGATCTTAAGAAGATTTATTGGTGGCCGAATATGAAAGCCGATATCGCGGAGTATGTTGGTAAATGTTTAACATGTTCCAGAGTAAAGGCAGAGACTCAGAAACCATCAGGATTACTTGTGCAACCGGAAATACCAGTCTGGAAATGGGAACGAATCACCATGGATTTTATTACCAAATTACCAAAGACTTCGACCGGATTAGACACAATCTGGGTTATTATCGATCGGTTAACCAAGTCTGCACATTTCTTACCTATCAAGGAAACTGACGAGATGGATACACTCGCTCAGTTGTATTTTAAGGAAATTGTGATTCGACATGCAGTTTCGATATCCATCATTTCTAATAGAGACAGCCGATTTACCTCAAGATTTTGGGAATCGCTACAGAAATCTCTTGGTACTCATTTAGATATGAGCACCGCTTATCATCCGCAAACCGATGGACAAAGTGAAAGAACAATCCAAACCTTGAAAGATATGCTCCGAGCATGTGTGATTGATTTCGGAAAAGGTTGGGATAAACACTTCCCATTAGTTGAATTCTCTTACAATAACAGTTATCAGGCCAGCATAAAAGCTGCACCTTTCGAAGCACTTTACAGAAGGAAGTGCAGATCACCAGTCTGTTGGACAAAAGTTGGTGACATGCAACTCACCGGACCAGAACTAATACATGACACGATGGAGAAGATATTCAAAATCAAGGAACGCCTACAAGCTGCTCGTGACAGACAGAAAAGTTATGCTGATGTCAGGAGAAAGCCTATGGAATTTTAAGTAGGTGACAGAGTTATGTTAAAAGTTTCTCCCTGGAAGGGAATGATTCAATTTGGAAGACGCGAAAAGTTAAATCCAAGGTACATTGGACCTTTCAAAATTCTAGAAAGAATTTGTCCAGTTGCTTATAAATTAGAACTTCCGGAAGAACTCAGTAGGGAACATCCTACATTTCATGTATCACAACTCAAGAAGTGTTTGTCTGACGAAACTCTCGTTATTCCACTGAAGGAGATCAGATTGGACGACAAACTAGTGTTCACAGAAGAGCCTGTGGAAATAATGGATAGAGAAGTGAAAAAACTCAAACAGAATCGTATCCCCATTGTCAAGGTTAGATGGGACTCTAAGCGAGGACCAACTTACACATGGGAACGTGAAGATAGATTCCGTGAGAAGTATCCACATTTATTTTCATAGATCATACTTATTAGTCATCTAAAAATCAAATTTCGGGACAAAATTCAGAATGACGAGTGGGTACTGTAGAACCCTGTAAAAATTCCTTTGTAATGATTATCGTTAATAAATAATAATACTCTGTTACTGTTACTGATTCCCATTTTCTCAGAAAAATTTGAAATTTTTCTTATTATATTAATATGTCGTTGTCATGATATAATATAATTCATGAAATGACGGAACCAATTCTCGACACGTTATTCGAAGCATAAACATTTCACTTAATCCTAATTAATTTCCCTAATCCTAATTTAATTTCACTAATCCTTAAATTACACTAAACCGGACCCTTAATATTCTCTCAGCCCAAATCGTTAATTACTATTCATCGGACCCATGTTTCAGGCCCAACTTCCTTATTATAATTTCATGTGAATATCGACTAGTAGCAAGCTACAAAACGCCTCTCGTACACTCGAATCTTGCACACGACATCTCTATATTATATATAACAGGAGGCGTTACACGCGTAATGCCACCTCATTGCCCAGTCATTGCCATGTAATTATTATAGCTTCCATGTCATCACATTCTGTCCATGTAAGCAATTTATACTCCATGTCATCTCATTTTTTACATGTAAGCAACTTTTATAATTACTTTTGTATTTTTATAATTAAATTCGTATTTAATTTTTTTTCCGTATTTATTAATTTATAAAATTCGTAATTTAATCTTAAAATTCATATTTAATTAAATTCGGATTAATTTTGATTAAAAATTTAATATGCAAGATTCGAACCTAGGATCTTATGATACATTAGTAACTATTTTTACCACTAGAGCAACTTAACTTTTGAGTTAAATACTACAAAGCCAAAACTATAATGTTTACCAAAAAAATTTAAAACTAGAACTTATCATAACATAAGAGGCCCTAATCTCACGTAAAAAAAACCCACTCAACTATGAGAATCCCTGTATCTACATTAATCTTCGGTATCCCTTCCTTCCAGCAATGCACATACAAAACCCTAAAACAAAAATCCCGAACCAAAAAAAAAGGATCCAGTGTCTTTCATTCCAAAATCAAATCAGAAACCCTAAGCAACCTCATATCACATCTCTTGAATGATTCTTATTCTCTAATAGTCCAGTTAGATGACTACTATCATCCACTGTAAGTCATATTTTTTTATTTATTTTAATATAATCTTGAGTTTATTATAGTTTAAATAAGAAGCAAAGTGCAGTATTCAGAGTGTGTATGTGTTGGTCTAGAATATTTATGTGAATAATCATAGCAAAACCATAAGAATAGTAGCATAATCATGTTTAAGGGTTTATTTTATACCCGTTTAATTATACCTTCGTAATCCACTGATTAAGGGTTTATTTTTTGCATGTGGTTCAACCACATAAGTTTCTTCTTGAGTTTACTGTATATCAGTGATATAAGATTATATATCATAGCTTAAACGGTCCTTTTTTCGTTATTTAATGGATACCTCAACTGTAGTTTGTTCATAAAGTCACCAAGTCAGATACAAGTTTGCACAGGTCTTTGCTGTTAGTTAGGTATTTTGTTGAAATAATTTGGTTGGATTGTTATAGTTTAAGCGTTGTTTGGGATTGCTTATGAGTGTATCGCAAATGATCAAATAGAGGGTATTTGGATTAGCTTATTTTCTGAGAATTGGAAAAGCTCATAAGTCGACTTTTTTCCTGCTTATGAGCTTATCATGTTTAGCTTATGGACTTAAAGAAATCATAGCGTTAAGTTATATAAGTAGAAAAATACTTATGTAACTATTTATATTTCTCAGGTTGGTGAAGGATATGCTGAAGTTGCGCTTTCGTTAGTTGGTTATGCCGATGAAGTTAAGGTATGCTTTGACATGATCATATAGTTGTCCTTTCACCCCGCCTTTGTTTTCATTTGTTGCTATCTGTTAAAGTCCCACTTATTCCAGAGTCATATATATTTAGAATGCAATGGAATTTGGGGTTGGTTAAACTTTTGTCGGCAAGACAAATGCTGTTGCGGAGAAGATACGTTATTGTACAAATAATATTAGACAATCTTTATTAGTCATATTCCATATATTAAAATATTTTGAAAATTTCATATTAAAATTGTGTATTTTTCTTATTAATAAACCAACTAAGATGTCATCTTTTATATGACCTGTTAACTTGGATAATTTGAGGAAGTTATTCGAGAAGCATTAATATAATTGGAGTATTTGAATATACTAAGGAAATTTGATTTTGTATTTGTAAAGCGTTGTGTTTGATATTAATATAATTGGAGTACTCATCTTTTAGTGAGCATTATTTTATCCTAAATTTCAGGATTTGGTATAAGATGATTATGAAGAGGTTCGAACGTACTATCCTCATGGGTACCATGAGTCCATGACTAGACAAAAACGCACTTAATGCTGCTTTTTCTATGTGGTAGTCAAGGAAATGCGATGGAGTTGCTTGAGTTTTGAATCAACTTGTGAATTAATCAGATGAACATGTCCCAAAGAAGACTTTTTACATTTCACTTTCATGTATTCAGTACTTCATATGCTTATAATTGAATCTGGTTCTATGTATCTGATGGGTATTGAGTTCATGATGAGAATTCAGTGGATCCACCACAATCGGTGCAAAGAGGTGTGACTGAACTTGACGGTTATTTACTACCACATAGTTGTAGTTTATAATAACCTTTGTCGTGGATGATTTGAAACTGATCTTTTGACCTCTATATGATAAACTACAAAATTGACACTATATACAACTTTTCATATAATTTTACTTTCACTTATGTGTCATCTCGGGGTGTGTACATCACTTATATGATGATGACGAGAAGGTTAGAAGTTGAGGTAAATAATTGTCTTATGTGCTTGACATGCAAGTTATATTTCTTTTATTTTATGGATGGCCATTGATCTTTGGTTCTTGCTTTTAATGTTGTGATTGTTTTCGATATTCATCTATTCTGTTATAATGGTAAAGGTTAGGACTGGTGTGCTTAAGCAAACCCCATTTTAAGATACAAAGAACAAGGCACTTCGTTGGTCCTGTTGGCTGGTGTAAATTGCTGAAGCATCCGTCTACAATATCTTTTTAGTAATGTATTTTTTTTTTTTATGATTTACAGGTATCTGATGAACAGTTTACAATGTATTCCAGATAACAATGTCGGCTATTAGAGAATGGGCTGCTTCTCATGGTAGTAAATTTTCAGGGTATATTTCTATGCACTTCTTCTATCATCATTTTTTATTTATCAAGTAACTATCATCAATGGTGTGGCCAACGGTTAGTCGCGTTTTAAGCCACTGTTTTGCTTCTATATTAATTTGCTTAACTGATGATCACATTGTAAACAAGATGAGATTAAATAACTTGCAGAGTTTGAACTTGCATTTAGTTGCTCTAAAGAGTATGTCGATCTTTACTCTTTCACTTACTAAATATATATAATTACGCCACAATTATATACTCCTTCACTCAGAATCATGGTGACGATTGACGTTGTTGCATACAGGCTTAACGTTATGTGGAAGCTACACCATACCGACTCATATCAGTGTATGAGTTCTTTGACATAAATTTATCCATTTTCATGCTTTTAGTTAACTGACGTGATTTAATCGTCCCTGTTTCAGAGCAGGTCAGAGATATACGTCAAGTTGAACTGGTGAAAAGAAAGGGTATTGTAAAGTTTTGGTTGGGTAGAACAGAAACAAAATGCTCCCAATTTTCTTAAAGGTAAGACTCATTATCACCTTCTAAAATTTGTAAATCTTGAGATACACTTGAATGGGATTATGAAATTTAGTACATTTTAGTTTTACGCTTAATACAAAACTTCTATTGAGTTTTTTAAACATGGTTAACTGGGTACTCAGGGGCTGTTTGGGGCTACGTTTCCAGAACTTTATGTTCGTGTTCTTATTTCAAAGTGCACCAATGTATTCTGACAATACGAGGTCCAGTTTCATTGATGATAATATTAAGTGATGATGTTTTTTGTTTTTTTATAGGTTTTTGATGATAATGATGATTATGATGATGATGATTAACCGTAAATGTAATTATTTATGGCACTAGTTGACGGAGGATAAGAAACCATAGGAAACATTCTCAGAGTCGTTAATAGAAGAATTACAAAGATGGAGCCAATAATGGATTGAACGCCTTTATGAATCAAGGTATGCGGAGTTATTTGTGTTACGGTCGTTTAGTTGTTGCATACAATATATAAATAGTTGTTTAAAATACACCAATGGACAATGAGTTGTAGTTGTAGTACATGCTACCGAAACCTGGCAAAAGGAGATTAATACATATCCGATGTGCTAAATGTGAGTTAAACACATTAGATGTATAAAGATGATCACATGTTACATAGACTTTTTCAGTTTGTTCTTTAGTATCAGTTTGGGTTAAGAGATGCATATAAACTGTGGCATTCAACCTTTGGTTTTCTAAAAGATGTATGAGATTATTAGAGCAGATTAGAGCAGATTATTAGGGCAAAGTAATTAGTACCTAAGCTTGGAGGCTTTTGTTTTTTTCTGGCTTTTGCATTAAACTCCTCTTATTCAATGTAAGTCTTGAATGTTGTTATTTTATCTATTTTTTTGTGTGTGCACGAATACAGATAGTTTGAATTAATGCTGTTATCGCGCAAACTTAGCCTTGAAATGCTGTTACTATAGCTTTAGATTTGCATTTGCGCACACAGTTAATTCTAAACGTTATTGTTATTAGTTGAATCGATTTTGTTTGAACTCCTTACTATTGGAGTACCTAATAACGAAAACGACCAGCACTTGCTGTTAGTACCCCTTCCACTGCAAACAAACGATTGTCAAAATCAGTTTCATAACATCAGGTTTCATCCTGAATTCTTACATTTTATTAAAGTTAAAAGCTTGCTATACATTTTGTCATGCTTCTGCTCATACCAAAAAAAGGCCGCTTTGACCCGCCTTTCTTGTCACCTCTACTATTTTTTATGTTGTGATCGGTTTTTAACTGAAATTTCTGCATGGTGCAGTGCACTCATGGACTGTGTAGGGTGTGAGAAGTGTCGTCTTTGGGGAAAACTTCAAGTTCTTTGTTTTGGAACTGCATTGAAGATTCTGTTCTCTGTTGATGATCAGAGTAACCCGGACCCACATGTGAGTATCTTATATTCTTTTCACGCTGGTCTCAGTGAAGGTCTTTTCATTTAGTAACAAACACTATTTGTAATTATGTTATTACAACTGCAGTTACAAAGAAATTAAGTGATTGCTTTAATTAATCTACTAAATCGCCTATCAGAATCCCTTATATATGTTACTACAATAAAACTTCCCGGCTACAGATATCAGTTTGATTAACCAAGCTTGGGGAGTGATGGTTCCTTGGTACACTTTTGTTCTTAGTTCACTTTTTCCCGCTTCAAATTCATCTATATTTGAATGGTTCAGTATTTAGACTTTAGACGTTCGGACTTGGTATCAGATTTTAAACCATGACACTTGCAAAAGCACACTTATAAATAGTCTTTTATGTTGAAGCCCGCTCTATTGCTTATTAACAAATAGCAATATGAACAAATGATGTTTATAAAACTGCAGAAGCAGGTTAAACTCTTTGGTGGACATATTACGAGAGAACTTGGACAGCTTCCTAATATCAAAACCAAAATTACAGCACGCTTGGATCCTGATGGTTGGCAGACGGTCCTTTTTTTTTATATTCATCGGTCTCTTTACGGCACTTTTGAATTTAACTTTTTTGTTATTTATATGTATTTTGATTTTTTTTTTCTTTTACACAATTTGAGATCAGGAGATTGTTTTTGGACATGTATTGTGAAGTAGTAAGAAGGAACTATGGTTTTTGGGCAGATCACCAATAATGCAAACACTCCCTTTGGTGCACAAATGGGGGGTTCCGTGATTGGTGGCTTTTCTACTGGTTTGTTTGGTACATCAGGTTCCTCACCAATAGGTTCCGCATCTGTTACTAGAGCATTTTCAAGCCCATCCTTTGGTGCTCCTTCATCATCTTCTTTTAGTGGTAAATGTACTTGATGTTTTCTAAGTTAGATATCCAAATATTGTACTAATTATGACATTGACTTAATATTTAATATCCATGTTGGTTATGTGGAGATTATGTGAGGTTTGTTTCAGAAATTGTTAGTAATAACGTTTGATGCTTATCTAATCGTTTTTGTTACAAGAGCTGACCGTCTTAATATTCTTATGTATGAGTTCTATATTACAGTAGCAGCTTTGATCTTTCATTTTTCTCTTACCAATGGGGACTCAAGTCGTTCAAAATATAATAAGATCTCCATTGGCATGAGGTACGTCACTATTAAGTTATCAGTTCCATTATTGAATGACTACACAAGTTATCAGTTCCATTCCAAATATAATACATCAGATGGTTGTTGCTATTTATTGTGCTAATATTACTTGGTTAGCTACTGATCCTACTCCTAATATGAAAAGAGAATGCTTTTTTAGAATCTCTTTTGCATTAAAATTCAGTTTTGAGGATTTCTCAAGGGAACCAAATACGCCAATTCATATATGTGTAAAAAAGGCACATATTGATACATGTATATTTGAAGCATCAACTATATAACATAACACAAATAACCGCAAAAAAATATTGGCTTCCTAGACCAATCATGATACATGCATATTTCCCAACGGTGGTATAAACCCAATATACTGTTGTTACAATGATAATAATGGTTTAGAGGGAGAAATATGTTGCTAACATTGGTAAAAAGATTACATGGCTATTCTTAAGAAAATTGTAAAACTGTATTCCTTTTTATTGGCTTATTGCTTCCACTGAAGGAATAAGTACTTTCAAAGACTTTGGAGGTATTTGAAGAGTTACTATGTATTTGCTTATTTTCTAATATTTGGCTTTGAGTTCTCCCTTCTCAGGTAGATATTTATATTAACCTTTGGAATATATTCTGGTTATTAGAAGATATTAAGGCCCAACATGCATTAGAAGAATATGAAATCGAGGAACATCAAATTGTTATGCCACTTGCCCCATCGGTGACTATAGCTACTTTGTCTTCAATATTTGTTCATGACAATGTTAGGTGGTTTAGACATGTATCAACTTTTCTTATATAAAGCAAATTTGCTTTTGCTTGCCGGTAGCCATGAAGAGTGTGATTATAGCAAGAATGAAAGAGGTCAGAAAGTAAATGTGTTTTGCACAACGAAATTAAATATAACATCAATTATGCCATGATTATGGAAAATATTTATTTTGATAACATAGTTACCCATGCTGATAACGTGACAAAATTATTTATGCCATTAGTTAGATTTGGTTTGTAGTATGAACACTATATTATCACAATTATATTATCATCTTCCAAAATAAAAAACTTTGAAAAATTAAATCTGACATTAAACTTTGCATTTTGGGCTTTTAGAGACCAACCCAACTACTGAAAAGTAAGCAGAAGCATTCTGTTTTTCAATTTTGTTAGGCAAACTTTTTGTTGATTTCACACTCAATCATTCAAAGAACAAATATTGAGCATCAGCCATAGATGCCAAAATAGTGAAGTAGGTCAATTTGTGGTCCCGGCTATAAAAGACAAACAATACATCCATATAAAAAGAAAAAAAACAGTTAATACTTAATCACACCTAATCAATTATTTAACAACTAATTAATGACCAACTAATATTAAGCAACAAATAATTACAAGTCATGCCCGCCATCGGACGGGCTTCGAAGTCTAGTATATATATATATATATATATATATACACACACACACACACACACGCACACACTAGACTTCAAAGCCCGCCCGATGGGCGGGCATGACTTATATTTATCGTTGTCCTATTTTACTATAGCGAAAGAAGGTGGGTAAAAAATTGTTGGAAAAGTTTCCAGTGAATAAATTAACTAACTGTTAAATGCTCCTTTGTATACAGCGTTTGTTGTTTTTTTTTCATTGCAAAATAGATCGAAATAGAGAATTACCATATCTAGAATAGAAGACTGGGATGATTATATATTCCTTATCACTATCGTCTCGTGTTGTTGATGGGTGCCTATCAATAAAACAGCATGCATAAGCTATAGGGGTGAGTACTTCTATTTATTTAGCCATGATGTCGAGCCATTCATAATTTTTGTGTTCTAATTATTCATCATAATTAACTTACTTTAGGAGAATAAAACGGAATTAATGGAAACACAATATTACAATGTTTCGACTCTCGATTTGAGGGTTGAAAAGCCTATATGACATATATCTTTGAACTTTTTGAATCTTGTGTTACCTAAGCATCCAACAGAATGTTAAGAATGTCATACCAATTAATCACCGCAATCTAACTCATATAGAGCACACAATAACTTTTTCAACTATTGGATGAGAATCGTTATCATCAGTTAGGGTATGTACATCTGAGTTGCCATCACCATGTAGACAAAATATAGCAGGCACCAAGATCTGGTAAATATTGGTCCATAAATTACAACATTAGGTACACCAAGATTATTCGTTAGAATTATGCTATTTGAAATAAACGGAATAAATATTTAGAGTCAAGTTATGTGGCACAAAATTTATGTATAGGTTACTTTGAAAATTAATGTAGTAGTAATTTTAAAAAATCTCAAAATAAATGCTTATTACCTTCATGGAGATGGTAGTTAATGACCCCATAAAATGACTCATTTGTTGGTTCTACAATGGTTGTAGGCGGCATATCCAATGCTTTACGTTGAGCTTCCTGCACATACATCCAATCTTAGTAATCTCTGCACCATGTGCAAAAATGAAATCTATATTCGAAATGATCAAAATATATCATGTAGCTTTAACATAAAATAATTAGAACATAAAAATCCCAGATGCTTAACCCAAGCATATGGGTACTAAATTGCGCATATAGGACTTTCTTGACAACAATATGTGATAAATTTTCTTTATACATTGTCAATAATTATTTGCGCCCTCCTTTTATTCAGTTTGGTTTTCTTTCACAATTATTTGAAACTCTGTCTAAGTTCAGTTTGGTTTTCTTTCACAATTAATTTTAGTGATATATGGGTGTTTGGCTATGTATAGTCATGTAATTTGTTTATTGGTTATGAATGACTATTGGGTTGTGTGGTTGTTATAATGTCAACTGATATTGTGAGGGTATTTCGTAGACGTGTTTAGTAATCTCAAGATCAGTTAACAAAAATCTTGAGCTAAATACTAAATAGAAAAAAGAAGAAAACAATCTGAGTGATGAATGCATAAACAAATGTAAAGCTTAAATCTAAATATCGCCAAAGACAAATGTTTAATAACTAAATAAACATAGTACCTGATTATCCGAGCAACCTTAGCAAACAACTAACTATAACTATATGTTCATAGACATTCCTTGGCAATTTTATCTGAGCACTCCTTTTAACCTACACATGAGAACTTGCTTGATAACTCGTAAATGAAGGGTATAGATGAAATGGTGATTTGATGGGTAAATTACTTACATTAGAAACATGTATTTTAAAACGGGTCAACATGGGTAATTTTAGTGATACGTCTAAATGGGTACTTTATAGTAGACATGAACAACATGGGTATGTCAGATTTTTGACTCTCACATGAGAGCCTCAATTATGGTCCCATGAAAATCTTTAACGTTGAATCATTCAAAGTTGGCTTTAAAAAAAGTCTGATGAAACGTTAAGGGGGGCATTTTTGTGGGTCGCTCATGTGTGATTTACTTGAGAGAACAGATACAAAAAGGAAGAGATGATACTTACCACAATAGCAACCGGTGGCGATTGAAAGATTATTTTGGAGACATATTTATCATGAACTGTCCGATGTTAGAAAATGATCCAACTCCTCCCCCATAAATTCCTAATCAACAGAAAATATTCAAAACTTATTAAAGCCTCCTTTATGGACTTTTGGGCATTATACTTGCAACATTTATCTTCAACTACCTGGTGTTGATAGTTTTTTGTCACGGATGATGAGATAAGATGATATTGTATATATCCATATATATACACTTACATAGACTAAGATCTTGCTAAAGGGATTTTTGTAGTTGCATTTTAGAATATAACTCGTATTATATTACAAAAGATATGATAGGAAAAAAATTATATTAGTACTCAATTGCCTCTATTTCGTATGAAGCTGTGTTATGCAAAATTCATCATTCAAAGAACTCACATACAAAATGAAAAAAAAATAATCAGATGATCCTAACCAAAGGAGTGTTTAGGATTAGTAATTTAGGAAGACACCGAGTAGTGATCTGCGAAAATAAGGTCTTGAAATTTTTTGTTGGCGTTCTGGTTCCCATAGGTTTGGAGTCAAGATCAAGTGCCTGGAATTATGTCTCCTCAATTTGCAGTGCCTAAAGGTTTGGATGTGCATATATTACTTTTACATATAAGAAAGTAACTTATTAGATTTTATGTTTTAGCACAGAGATGAAAATACCTGAACACAAACTTCAGTGACCTCTTCGATCTATTCGTTTTCACTATCACAGCTACCAAGCGCGAAAGCCATTGGTTTTTGTTTTCGAGAACCTGGCCATATTGCTAAATCCTTCAAAATTATAGAAGAATCAAAGTGTTACCAACACATTCAGTTTTTGTATCATTTATGAAAGTTTTGCCACCACTAAGCATGCAACGCGTAACATGCACCTAAGCATTCACTTACATTTAACACATAACTTACCAGGAAAATAAGCAAAATTCTCATAACACCGATCACCACCTTCATACCCACCCACTGGAAACTTCAATCGGACAAGTTTTGAGCAATCTAAAACAACCAAAAATCACATGTTGCTCGTAAACCAATTTTCCTCATTTGCAAATTGATCATTAAGATAAAGGATTATGATGCATGTAAAAATACACATTCGTAGAGC
Source organism: Artemisia annua (assembly GCA_014162995.1). Taxonomy (NCBI): domain Eukaryota; kingdom Viridiplantae; phylum Streptophyta; class Magnoliopsida; order Asterales; family Asteraceae; genus Artemisia; species Artemisia annua. The sequence continues at coordinate 272,563 of LBNU01008472.1, read as the reverse complement.
AATTAGTATCAATGGTGTATTTTTATTTATTAGTAGTTTCTTGGAAATCTGATAAATGGATGCCTGGTTAATGTAATCAGACCCAACACTTTCGATAAGCACATTAGAAAGTTGGCCTTTTTGACCAATAATCCAACTCGGCTAACCCTTCTATTTTCTTAACTATGTGATTCATTTAAAAAAACAAATCCAAAAGCTGAAAGAACTACTAAGTATAAATATAGAACTGATGCGCGGGATTGCGACCACACACTAGGGTTTTACTTCTCAAGGGATCTTGAGAAGCTTGCAATCCCCACCAGGCAGTGTACCTAACCGATGTAGTATAGTGTAGTGGCAAGTACCGGGGGATTGATCGTTCTCTAGGAGAATAGTGTCGTTAGGATTGAAAAACTACTCTAATAAGTCTAGGGGTGAGGGAAGATTCTTTTTGTATTTTTATATTTTTTATGAAAGCAAGTAAAAATCTCGGGTTTGAAGAAGTGGGCGGAATCAGTTGCTAGTTAACTAACCCAAATACTACTAATGCAAATAAAAATAAAAAGAAAATAAATATTTGTTAAAACTATATGGAGAGAAGTGTGTTTACTTAGATTTCCTTACTCCCTAACTGTCTTTTACCGATTGATTAGTGTGTATTAATTACGTGGATGACGGATTGTATTCTTTAATAACGGTCGTGGGGGTGTGTACGGACTTCCCCAACTCTATAAGCTCCTACTTCACTCCTATGTCGAGCCGGCTAAGAAGCTCCTAACATGGGATCACTAGAATTCGCTCATGCATTAAATACAATCAAATAACCTTAGTACACCTTGGTTCATGTTTCTTAAGACGTTCAAGCATGTTACCAATTGGAAGTCTGCCAGTTTTCTTAAGCCTAACATCGATAAACATTCATCCAATACAATCAATAACACACCATTCAATCAATAATCAATAGTTAGGTTTCATTAGATCTAAGCAAACACAAAGAAAACCTAGCCTAGCATGTTAAACAAAAGACAAGAACAAGATAGAATCAAACAACACATAGACATATTGAATGATTAATTGATTACTTATCTTCAATGTAACATGGAAGATCTCAAGGTGAAAAACCTTGAAAAAGAAGATAAAATTCGTCTAGGGTTTCTCCCTAAAAAGTTCCACACTAATGACTATAAATTATGAGAATATATATAGGAAAACAGATCTGACGGCGTCACGTTATAGCCTTGACGCCGTCACCTCGCCGTGCTTAGGGTTTCTTGATGGCCTTCTTGACGCTGTCCCCCTTTAATCCATTCTGGCTTATCAAGACTTGACGGCGTCACATCCAAGCTTGACGCCGTCAAGGGTACTATTCCAGCAGACTTTAGCACTTAGTCGAATTCTTCACTTTTATGCTCCAAAAACGTCCAAAATGCTTCCTTTTCCAGAATTTCTCTCCAAAGTACCTAAAATGACAAAAGGAACCATTTAGGGCAATAATTGATCAAATAAATACGATTTAGGGCTTAAATGACCCCCGAAAATCGGTACACTTCTCGCCTTATCAAATACCCTTACACTTGAGATTTGCTTGTCCTTAAGCAAATGCGCTTTTATTCTAATCAAAATACAAGTTAGGGGTCATTTAACACTAATATAAAAGTAATTACAACAAATAATCTTTCCACTTTAATCATAATAAGCACGGAGATTACACACTAGCACCTCGCAAGTAGTGTTTAGCTTTTTACGTTTCTAACTTTAAGCATCTTACTTAAAGGAATGAATTTGTACACCCCACTTAAATGTTACACCAATTTATCGTCTTTATTGCTACCTTTGTATGCACATCACGTTTGTTGCATTATTGTGACAACATCTGTTAAACCCTTAGTTAATATATCTAATTGATTACCATGGTTGCTAAGCTCGAGTCAATTCCTTGTACATATTGTTTTGGCACGATTGGGACTCATTGGGTAAAGTTTACTAATGTAATGGGAGTAATTTTGGGCGAAGGAACTCATACATTTACTCCTTTACCCCCATTATGTGCTAAAATTTTAAAAAGTACTTCCCAATGTGTTTCGATTATCTTAATTCGAGTCATTAGATTAGTTATTTGTAAAGGGTATGTAAAAGTTCAAGTGTAAGGGAGATACCGAGGCCCCTATGATGGTATTATTTTGGATGGTTAGGGCAAGAGTGTATGAAAAAAAAATAAAAAATAAAAAAAAATCGGGAAAAAAATCAAGAAAAAATACGAAGAAAATGAGAAATTTTATTATATGAAAAGTAGAAAAAAAACATACGGACTTTACCATCGCGTTTTCTTTTTTATTGTTTATTTTATGGTTTTTGGTTAGTTATTCTTCTCTCTTT
>LBNU01008472.1:259362-270142 GCA_014162995.1 Artemisia annua | reverse complement strand
GTACTTTACCCATGAGTCCCAATCGTCCCAAAACAATATGTACAAGGATATGACTCGACTTAGCAACCATGTAATCAATTAGATAATTAACTAAGGGTTTAACAAATGTTGTCACAATAATGCACTAAAGGTGAGTGCATACAAGGTAGGCTAAGGCGATTTGGGTGTACATTTAAGTGGGGTGTAACAAATTCTTCCTTTAAGTAAGATGCTTAAAGTTAGAAACGAAAAGGATAGGCTCTGGAGGGTGTACTAGGGGTATCGTGTACCAAAGATGGGTACAACACAAAGGTGTGGGAGAATTACTTGACCAATGAATTCAATTAATTATAACAAAAACACAGGTGTAAAACAATGGGTTAATCCTAATGCCTCTTATCATGTAGTAAATCTAAATACATGAATGTAGTCTCACTTGTGGATTCGGGATGGTCCTAATGCAAGTTCTAGAATCTAAGTGCTACCGGTACACACATCATAGCATTAATGCTTTTCCTTACCAATTCTAGGGGCGAATGATGAGACAAAAAGTGTACTGCTTTTAGGGGGTCATTTAAGCCCTAAATCGTATTTATTTGATCAATTATTGCCCTAAATCGTTCCTTTTGTCATTTTAGGTACTTTGGAGAGAAATTCTAGAAAAGGAAGCATTTTGGGATGTTTTTGGAGCATTAAAGTGAAGAATTCGACAAAGTGCTAAATTCTGATGAATAGTACCCGTGACGGCGTCAAGGCTATAACGTGACGCCGTCAAGCCTTGATAGGCCAGAACGATTTATAACGTGACGGCCTGGTGACGGCGTCAAGCTTATACTTGATGGCCATCACGTTATACGGGCTGACGCCGTTAGAACCATCGGACAGCAAATTGCCTATAAATACAGCCTCATAACTTCATTATTTTCAAGGCCCCAACCCTAGGTCTGATTTTAGGGTTTGGGTAGGTGTTTTTCCAGTAGATTAGAAGGCTTATTTCATTACTTTATCATCTTTGATCATTGATTTGATAATCAAAGAGTGGGGAACTAGTGTGGAACTTTTTAGAGAGAAACCCTAGATGATTTTTGCAGCTTTTTTAAGAGTTTTAAACCCTTGGATCTCTCATGTTACATTGAAGATAAGTAATCAATTGATCATTCAATATTGTCTATGTGTTGTTTGATTCTATCTTGTTCTTGTCTTTTGTTTAACATGCTAGGCTAGATTTTCTTTGTGCTTGCTTAGATCTAATGAAACCTAACTATTGATTATTGATTGAATGGTGTGTTATTAATTGTATTGGATGGGTGATTATCGATGTTAGGCTTAAGAAAACTGGCAGACTTCCGGTTGGTAACATGCTTGAACGTCTTAAGAAACATGAACCAAGGTGTACTAAGGTTATTTTGATTGTATTTAATGCATGAGTGAATTCTAGTGATCCCATGTTAGGAGCTTCTTAGCCGGCTCGACATAGGAGTGAAGTAGGATCTCATAGAGTTAGGGGAAGTCCGTACACACCCCTACGAATGGTATTAAGGAATACAATCCGTCATCCACGCAATTAATACACACTAATCAATCGGTAAAAGATAGTTAGGGAGTAAGGAAATCTAAGTAAACACACTTCTCTCCATTATAGTTTTCACAACCATTTACTTTTTCGTTATTTTATTTTATTTGCATTAGTAGTAATTTGAGTTAGTTGACTAGCAACTAATTCCGCCCACTCTTCCAAAACTCGAGATTTTTACTTGCTTTCCTTTAAATATAAAAATACAAAAAGAATCTTTCTTCACCCCTAGACCTATTAGAGTAGTTTTTCAATCCTAACGACACGATTCCCTGAGAGAACGATCAATCCCCCGGTACTTGCCACTACACTATACTACATCGGTCAAGTACACTGCCTGGTGGGAATTGCAAGCTTCTCAAGATCCCTTGAGAGGTAAAACCCTAGTGCGTGGTCGCAATCCCGCGCATCAAAGTTTTTGGCGCCGCTGCCGTGGAATAGTTATTGTTTAGGTTGAAAATTTATTTCAATAGGTCTACTCACTAGATTCCTATTGAGTGAGATTTTTATTTTGTTTTTATTAGCTTTCTCGTTGTCTATCTTTTCTTTGTATCTTTGTTCGTAAAAAGCTTTCCATTGACTCTTCCGTTCACCATTATGGAGTACGCGAATCCGCCATACCACCGACCACGAAATCCATTCAACCCTAATGACATCTTGATCTTTAAACAATATCGAGATGAACCCATATATGATGCATGGACTCGTTTTAAAATTTTACTCCGAATAGTCCCTCATCATAGCTTCCATTTAGCATCCCTAACCCAAATCTTTTACTATCGTGTCGATTGATGTAACCAAATGTGCATTGAGGATTTTGCCAATGGGGACTTTAGGGAATTAAATGCTGAAAAAACATGGGATGCCATAGAAGAGTGTGCCCAATATTATTATAGAGTAGACAACCCAACAAACGTTAGTACAAGTCAATTGACCACAAATTTCAAGGATCATGAAACAAGTTTGTTTGGGGATGAATACGTTAGTATTGAGATACCTAAGTGCATGTCATGCTTAGGAGCCACCATAATACAAGATGAACACATAGGTAATCTAGATACAATGGAGGATGAGGTGGATAATCCGAGCCCACAAAGTACCCCACAAGTCCTACCATCATTTGAGGCACCCACACCGCCCGTGACTTACCCGGAAGAAGTAGAAGAGACTTTAGGAATCCCAATTGAGGTTGAACCCTTGACCCAAGCTCCACTTGAGGATATGGGTTTGAATACTTATAGTGATAACCTTACTCTTAATCCTAGGGAATTTCCTAGTGTTGATGAACCGGAACCTCAATCTTTACACACCTTTCCATCCTTAGATTTACATCTAGGAGACAAAAGAGGAACCGACCCACCCATCAACCATTATTATCTGGGTAGTTTTAGGATGAAGGAAGCCATTCACTCACCCCCTTCACCTCACGTGGCATATTTCCACCCTAAGGGTGTGTATCGCTACTTCCACCCGCACTTAATCTTAAGTGTAGGGAAAACCTCCCCTATTTCCGCTAAATAAGGGTAGAGTCAGGCTCGTTACTCGAACAAAAACAAGCGCTTGTTGGGAGGCAACCCAACCCATGTTTTTTAAATTGTTTGATGTTTTTAGCTTATTTGTTTGTTTGTGTCATATATGCTTAATCATAATTATTTAATTTTCATGTTTCGAATAATTTGTGAAAATGCTTTATTTTGTTTTTAACCTCATCTTAATTGCATGTAAATGTATTTTACAAAAAGATAAGTGTAGGGAAGTTTATATTTTGTTAAAAAGAACGAAATTCGAACATGAAAATTTACAATTCATGATTAGCATATATTCTATCTTGTTTGTGTGTCAATACTTGTGGATATATTTTATGAGTTACTGCAGGAAAACGGACTTAAGAAAACATATTTTCCAGAACCAAAACGCAAATTTATGTCAGGTTAATCCTGACGGCGTCAGGCTTTACAACCTGACGGTGTCAGGTACTGTAGCTGCATAATTTCCCAGAATTTCTTAAATGTCCAATTTTCCTGTATGTTATTTGTAAGTTATTCCACAAGTATCCTATCATTTAATTGTTTTGTTTTTATTTCTAAGTCTGGAATTACATCTAGTTGTGATCTTTCTTTGTTCGGTTTGATGCTTTGGGTGGTTGTTTTGTCTTTCATAACAGGTTACGTTGGAAAAGAAGATGAACGTGGAACCAAGTTCATGACATCAAGTTTTTGGCGTCGCTTTGATCTTGAAGCTTTTACATCATCTTGGAAGAAGATCTAACCATGTTATCACATCGTCCATACCAAGCGAATCAGGGGAGTATTAGTTTCCTTCATTCTCATTTATTTTTAGTTTTACACCTTTTATTTGAACATTGGGGACAATGTTCGGTTTAAGTGTAGGGAGGGTAAATTGGGAATCCTTAGAAACTATAACTTCGCTTGATTTTCGTTTTGTTTAATAGTGAATGTGTAATAAAGCCAAAAGAAATATTGGTTAGGGCAATTTTAGCACCAAATTTAAATTTTTTTATAATATATAGGAGTGAAACTTTGGTCTTAATAAGCGTCTCATGGATAGGGAATTGTATGACTAGCACAAAAACCATACCACTCAAAAATTTCCACCCCAAGTATGTGAGGTTCGCCTTTAAATCTTTAGGAAAAAGCATTCATTGTTGGTGCTTATGAGTGTACCGGTGGTTTATAGATTCTAGAACTTGCGTTTGTGATGCAAACCGAGACCGCTAGTGAGACTACATTCGTGTAGTTAGGATTGACTACGTGATAAGAGGCATTAGGATTAACCCTTGTTTTACACCTGTGTTTTTGTTATAATTACTTCGACTAAATTGGTCAAGTAATTCTCCCACACCCTTAGCGTTGTACCCATTTTTGGTACACGATACCCCTAGTACACCCCTCCGAGCCTATCTTTTCGTTCTCTAACTTTAAGCATTTTACTTAAAGGAAGAATTTGTTACACCCCACTTAAATGTACACCCAAATCGCCTTAGCCTACCTTATATGCATTCATCTTTAGTGCATTATTGTTACAACATTTGTTTAAACCCTTAGTTAATTGTCTAATTGATTACATGGTTGCTAAGTCGAGTCATATCTTCTACATATTTTTTTGGCACGATTGGGATGATTGGGTAAAGTACTAGTGTGATGGAGTAATGGGGAAGAACATCATTTATTACCACCATAGATGTGTTAATTTTTTAAAGGACTCCAAAAGTTTCGATCATCTTAATTCGAATCTTTATTTTGATTCATGTAAAAGCTCAAGTGTAGGGAGGAAACGAGATCCCTTTGATGTATTGTTATGGATGGTAGGGCAAAAGTGTATGTAAAAACAAAATAAATAAAAATAAAAAATAAAAAAAAAATAAATAAAAAAAAAGTCGAAAAAAAAGAGAGAAAAAGAATAGAAAACCAAGAAAAACGAAAAAAAATGAGAAAAAGAAAAGTGAAAAAAGCATACGGACTACCATCCGCCTCTATCTTTTATTTATGTTTTGTTTTGTTTTATGTTTGTTAGTTCTTGATTAGTTTAAGTTAAGTCGAGTCTTGGCTTAGCAACGCCTTATTCTACATGTAATTGACCAAGACGATTGACTTGCCACCACTAAAAATACCCTTTATCCAACAAACCGTGTTTTCCTTATCCCTACACCTAACGATATAACCCTTTGTAAAGACCTCTTTGATAGTTTATCCTAGGTGCTTACGCCAAAGTGGTGGAGGCGTGATCCTTTCCCAAGCCTATGGTAATCTATTTTCTGTGACAGGTAGTGAGTGATATTCTTCCATTTCCATTTATGATATATAAATTTACAACACCTGAGAGATGAGAGTATCCAAACACTATTTGTAAGGTGCTAGTGTATGATTTCCGTGCTTGTTATGACTAGAGTGGAATGAATATTTGTTGTAATTACTTTTATATTAGTGTTAAATTACCCCTAGCTCATATTTTTATTGGTGGAAAAGCTCATTTGCTTGAGGACAAGCAAATCCCAAGTGTAGGGATATTTGATGAGACGAAAAGTGTACCGCTTTTAGGAGGTCATTTAAGCCCTAAATCGTATTTATTTGATCAATTATTGCCCTAAATAGTTCCTTTTGTCATTTTAGGTACTTTGGAGAGAAATTCTAGAAAAGGAAGCATTTTGGGATGTTTTTGGAGCATTCAAGTGAAGAATTCGACAAAGTGCTAAAGTCTGATGAATAGTACCCGTGACGGCGTCAAGGCTATAACGTGACGCCGTACGATTTATAACGTGACGGCCTGGTAACGGCGTCAAGCTTATACCTGATGGCCATCACGTTATACGGGCTGACGCCGTCAGAACCCCTCAGACAGCAAATTGCCTATAAATACAGCCTCATAACTTCATTATTTTCAAGCCCCCAACCCTAGGTCCGATTTTAGGGTTTGGGTAGGTGTTTTTCCAGTAGATTAGAAAGCTTATTTCATTACTTTATCATCTTTGATCATTGATTTGATAATCAAAGAGTGGGGAATTAGTGTGGAACTTTTTAGAGAGAAACCCTAGACGATTTTTGCAGCTTTTTTAAGGGTTTTAAACCCCTGGATCTCTCATGTTACATTGAAGATAAGTAATCAATTGATCATTCAATATGTCTATGTGTTGTTTGATTCTACCTTGTTCTTGTCTTTTGTTTAACATGCTAGGCTAGATTTTCTTTGTGCTTGCTTAGATCTAATGAAACCTAACTATTGATTATTGATTGAATGGTGTGTTATTAATTGTATTGGATGGGTGATTATCGATGTTAGGCTTAAGAAAACTGGCAGACTTCCGGTTGGTAACATGCTTGAACGTCTTAAGAAACATGAACCAAGGTGTACTAAGGTTATTTTGATTGTATTTAATGCATGAGTGAATTCTAGTGATCCCATGTTAGGAGCTTCTTAGCCGGCTCGACATAGGAGTGAAGTAGGATCTCATAGAGTTAGGGGAAGTCCGTACACACCCCTACGAATGGTATTAAGGAATACAATCCGTCATCCACGCAATTAATACACACTAATCAATCGGTAAAAGATAGTTAGGGAGTAAGGAAATCTAAGTAAACACACTTCTCTCCATTATAGTTTTCACAACCATTTAATTTTTCGTTAAAAGATAGTAGTAATTTAGGTTAATTGACTAGCAACTAATTCCGCCCATTCTTCCAAAACCCGAGATTTTTACTTGCTTTCCTTAAAAATATAAAAATACAAAAAGAATCTTCCCTCACCCCTAGACCTATTAGAGTAGTTTTTCAATCCTAACGACACTATTCCCTGAGAGAATGATCAATCCCCCGGTACTTGCCACTACACTATACTACATCGGTCAGGTACTCTGCCTGGTGGGGATTGCAAGCTTCTCAAGATCCCTTGAGAGGTAAAACCCTAGTGTGTGGTCGCAATCCCGCGCATCAGCGAACCTCACATATTTGGGGTGGAAAATTTTTTTAGTGGTACGGTTTTGTGCTAGTCATATAACTCCTATCCATGAGACGCTCATTAAGACCAAAGTTTCACTCCTAAATGTTGTAAAAACTTTTTAATTTGGCACTAAAATTACTCTAACAGGTATTTCTCTCAGTTTTATTACACATCTACCATTAAACAAACAAAAATCAAGCGTAATTGCATACTCTAAGGTATCGTAATTTACCCCCCCCCCCTTACACTTACGATGAACATTGTCCCCAATGTTCAAATAACAAGATGTAAAAGTAAATAAGGTAAAAGAATAAAATCAAATACTCCCCTGATTTGCTCGGTAGATAAAGTGGTAACATGGTTAGATCTTCTTCCAAGAAAATGAACGCTCAGAGCTTCCCTTCCGAAATATAAATCATCTTCTTGTCCAAAATAACCTGTTAAACCTGAGAAAACAAACACGAAAACCTGCCTAACATCGGCAGGATAAATCTGTATAAGGATATAATGCTTGTGGAATGAATATTTTGCAGATTCCTGGTGTTTGTAAGTTAGAGATTTAATAAAAACTTTTTATGATTCCGGAAGAAAAGCAAAACTTTCAAAAATTCCAGAAAACTGTACCTGACGCCGTCAGACTGGAGCCTGACGCCGTCAGAAGTGATCTAACAGATTTCTCAAATTAAGTTTCCGGAAAATTTCTGGAAAAACTCAATTCTTAATTCCTGGAAATCCTGCAAAATATCATTATGACTCGATACAAGCATTTGACTCAAACAATTACGAATATGTATGTCAATTTAATATTGTTATGATTCATGTTTATTTGTTCTTATAAACTGATTTGGATTTCCCTTACACTTATCTTTTGCAAAATACCTTTATATGTAGTTAAGACGAAGTTAAAAACCAAATAAAATATTTTCACAATTTAGTTTGAAGCATGAATCAATAATAATAAAAATAAAACGTACATACGGAAGCAAATAAAATCAAACACACAAACAAACAAACAAACACACAAATAATTAAAGGATTGGGTTGCCTCCCAAGAAGCGCTTGTTTTTGTTCGAGTCACGAGCCTGACTCTACCCTTATTTAGCGGAAATAAGGGAGGTTTTCCCTACACTTAAGATTAAGTGCGGGTGGTAGTAGCGATACACACCATCTCGGTGGAAGTATGCCTCGTGAGGAATGAGTGGTGGATAGATTATATACTCAAAGGGGTACGCTCCTTTCATCATAACCTTACCTAGTTCACTTTGGTCAACAGGTGAATTAAAGTTTTCTCCTAAAAAGGGATCTTCTTCTATTAACTTCGATAGACTCCTAGTTGGGTGATGAGACGAAAAATGTTACGTTTTTAGGGGTCGGTTTGAGTCCTAATTCGTATGTTTTTGGTTTGGATTTCACCCAAAGTCGTTTCTTTTCTCATTTTAGGTACTTTTGAAGGGAAAATCACAAAAGAAGCATTTTCGAGCGTTTTCAGAGTGAAAAAGTGCGGAAAACAACAAAAACTCAAAAGACCTTGAAGATTACTGAAGGTGACGCCGTCACACTCTACAAGGTGACGCCGTCAGGAAGAAGTGAAGTCCAGAATTGGAAAAATACTCGTGACGGGCCAGAGAGTTTGTAGTGCAAAATTGTGACGCCGTCAACCAAGGCCGTCAGATCTGGAACCAGCAATCATGACCACGTCAACTGAGGCCGTCTGGAAACCCTAATCGCCGAGCTGACGACGTCACCTATTGGGCTGACACCGTCAGCCCGCGTTTTCTATATATATAGAACAATTTTTCTTTATTTTAGATAACCTTGGATAACCTAGTGGAACTTTAGTCAAATTTTGGAGTGGAGAACTTTAGGGTTAAACCCTAGTACGTGTATTACAGACCTTAGAGGGTATCCTAACCCCTCTAACTTGCATGTTTAATCCAAGATAAGTCTTTATTCATACAATATGTCTATGTGTTGTGTGATTTATGCTTGTGCTTGTCTTTCTTTCAACATGCTAGGCTAATTTACTTTGTGTTTGCTTAGATCTAATGAAACCTAACTATTGATTATCATGTGATGTGTATGTTGTGATTGTATTTGGGTGAATGTTTCATCTACGTTAGACTAGAGAAAACTGGCTAATCTCCTATACGGTAACAAGCTTGAACGTCTTTAGAAACGTGAATCGTATGTGCGTTATCGATTTTAAGGTAGTATTTCATGCATAGGTTGCTATCGGTGAGCTCATGATAGGATGCTTGACGTATCGTCATAGAGTGAGGTAGGAACTTATAGAGTTAGGGAATTGAACGCACTCCCTACGACTTGTTAGGAATACACCCGTCATCCACGCAAACTCAACATACTAATTACATGGTAAAAGATAGTTAGGGAGTAATGAAATCTAAGTAAACACTATTCTCCACCACTGATTTTCTCAAAAACAAAAAAATACAAAAATATAAGTAGCTTAGAAGTAGATAACTTGGGTTAGTTGACTAGCAACTAATTCCGCCCTATCCTCCAAAACCAGAGATTTTACTGCTTTCATAAAATATAAAAATACAAAAAGAATCTTCCTCCACCCTTAGACCTAGATTAGAGTAGCCTTTAGCCTAACGAACACTATTCCCTGCGAGAGAACGATCAATCCCCCGGTACTTGCCACTACACTATACTACATCGGTCAGGTACACTGCCTGGTGGGGATTGCAAGCTTCTCGAGATCCCTCGAGAGGTAAAACGTAGTGCGTGTTGCAATCCACGCGCATCAAGTTTTTGGCGCCGCTGCCGGGGAATAGTTATTGTTTAGGTTAATTTTTATTCTTAGATAGGTCTACTCACTAGACTCCTTTCTAGTGAGATTTTGTTTTATTTTTCTAGGATCTCTTTAGTCTATCTCATTCTTCGTGCTTGTGTTCGTAACCATTACCATCCGCCATCATGGAAGGTGGTAATATCCTTGATCCCAACAACCCAATTCAACTAAACCCACCTCCTAGAGCCCGCACCTTAGGAGAGTATTCCCGACCTAGCCGCTTTGGCCATCGTAGCACTCCGAATAGGAATGAGCGACTTTTGAGAGTTATGGACTATATTTCGCGACGTGATAGAATGGATAGAGAGATTAGGGCGTTTAATGAGCTTAACGAACTAATAAGTAAAGAAAGGAGACTCGCCCAACTTAGCAGAAATAACGAGATTAAGTATAGAGATGAACTAGAGGCAACTCAAAATTCGTCTCTAACACTTGAGGAATTAAGCTACCATAAGTTTCTTCCAAAATGTCCTTGTCCCGCTAAGCATCGAGAGCACCCTTGGATTAGGAGAGGAAACTATCTTAATGTGAAAATTCCATGCATGATTGGTCACATGTTTAGGGAACATACTTATGTCGACTTAAAGGCCCCAGTAAACATCATGTCTAGGCTTTACTACAATTGGATCATGAGCGATAAAATAAAACCTAGACAAGATCCCTATAACCCAAACCGTTTATGCAATTTTGTAGGAAGGGCAAAAGGGTTAAACGTCTTTGTTGGGAATTTCACATATGTATGTGACTTTATGATCTTGGAAGACGTAAGAGGGATTATAGATCCACACTTTGGAGAAATAGTCTTGGGAAAACCCTTCATCGAGGTATCCAATATGAACTACGAAAAGGATGAAGGCATGAGGCCGGATATGTTAAGTACATGATGCCTTATAAGTTCGAGAAGTTCAAAAACGTTGAGAATTTAGATGTTGATAATATCCCAACGTTTGAAGTTAGTA
>LBNU01008472.1:209435-237454 GCA_014162995.1 Artemisia annua | reverse complement strand
GAACAACATTATTACCCCCATATGTGCTAAATATTTTAAAAGTACTCCAAGTGTTTCGATTATCTTAATTCGAGTCATTAGATTAGTTATTTTTAAAGTATGTAAAAGTTCAAGTGTAAGGGGAGAACCGAGGCCCCTATGATGTATTATTTTGGATGGTAGGGCAAGAGTGTATGAAAAAAAAAATTCGAAAAAATCAAGAAAAATACAAAAAAAAGAGAAAAAGAAAAGTAGAAAAAAACATACGGAATACCATCCCGTTTCTTTTTATGTTTATTTTATGTTTTCATTAGTTTTTGATTAGCATCAGTCGAGTCTAGTCTTGGCTTAGCAACGCCATATAGTACATGTGATTAATCAAGATCTTTAACTCGCCACCAGTAAAATATCCCTTATCCAACAAAACCGTGTTTATCATATCCCTACACCTCATTACAACCCTTTTTGTAAAGCCCTATTTGATAGTTTATCTTAGGTGCTTACGCCTAGTGGTGAAGGTTTTCGATCCTTTCCCAAGCCTATGGTAATCTATTTGCTATGACAGGTAGTGAGAGACATTGTTCATTTTCATTTATGAGATATAATTCTATGACACCTGAGAGATGTAAGTATCTAAACACTACTTGTGAGGTGCTAGTGTGTAATCTTCGTGCTTATTATGATTAAAGTGGAATGATTATTTGTTGTAATTACTTTTATATTAGTGTTAAATGACCCCTAACTTGTATTTTGATTAGAATAAAAGCGCATTTGCTTGAGGACAAGCAAATCTCAAGTGTAAGGGTATTTGATAAGGCGAAAAGTGTACCGCTTTTCGGGGGTCATTTAAGCCCTAAATCGTATTTATTTGATCAAATATCGCCCTAAATCGTTCCTTTTGGCATTTTAGGTACTTTGGAGAGAAATTCTGGAAAAGGAAGCATTTTGGACGTTTTTGGAGCATAAAAGTGAAGAATTCGACAAAGTGCCAAAAATCTGCTGAATAGTACCCTTGACGGCGTCAAGCATGGATGTGACGCCGTCAAGCCTTGATAAGCCAGAATGTTTTTTGGGAGTTTAAAGGGGGACGGCGTCAAGAAGGCCATCAAGAAACCCTAACCACGGCGAGGTGACGGCGTCAAGGCTATAACGTGACGCCGTCAGATCTGTTTTTCTATATATATTCGCATAATTTTTAGTCATTAGTGTGGAACTTTTAAGGGAGAAACCCTAGACGATTTTTAGCAGCTTTTTCAAGGTTTTTAACCTTGGGATCTTCCATGTTACATTGAAGATAAGTAATCAATTAATCATTCAATATGTCTATGTGTTGTTTGATTCTATCTTGTTCTTGTCTTTTGTTTAACATGCTAGGCTAGGTTTTCTTTGTGTTTGCTTAGATCTAATGAAACCTAACTATTGATTATTGATTGAATGGTGTGTTATTAATTGTATTGGATGGGTGATTATCGATGTTAGGCTTAAGAAAACTGGCAGACTTCCGGTTGGTAACATGCTTGAACGTCTTAAGAAACATGAACCAAGGTGTACTAAGGTTATTTGATTGTATTTAATGCATGAGCGAATTCTAGTGATCCCATGTTAGGAGCTTCTTAGCCGGCTCGACATAGGAGTGAAGTAGGAGCTCATAGAGTTAGGGGAAGTCCGTACACACCCCTACGAATGGTATTAAGGAATACAATCCGTCATCCACGCAATTAATACACACTAATCAATCGGTAAAAGATAGTTAGGGAGTAAGGAAATCTAAGTAAACACATTTCTTTCCATGTAGTTTTCACAACATTTACTTTCAGTTTATTTTATTTTATTTGCAATTGTAGTTATTTGGGTTAGTTGACTAGCAACTAATTCCGCCCACTCCTTCAAAACCGAGATTTTACTTGCTTTCCTTAAAATATAAAAATACAAAAAGAATATTCCCTCACCCTTAGACCTATTAGAGTAGCTTTTCAATCCTAACGACACTGTGAAGATGAAAGTGAAGTGAGTGACTATGAAGATGAAAGTGAAGTGAGTGTGAAACCTAATGATGCTAGAAATTATGTTGAAAACTCAAAAGTAAGTGAAAGCTTATTGCTTATGAAGTTTTACTCGTTGTCACGTGGGGTCGTGAGCCATTTGCTTTCTGGTAAAGAAGTTGATCTTCCCATGCAAGTCACTGATGGACAAATGGACATAATTTCATCTCGCAAAAGTTCATTTATAACTGGGTGATCAGGAACCGGAAAAACTACTGTTCTGACAACGAAGATGTTCCAACACGAACAGAAATTTCGCATTGCTTCTGATGGGATTTATGAAGGAGAGAGCAGCCAGTTTAGGGGAGCTGAAGTTGTTAATGATCATCAAGGTAGCAAAACGAGTGGTCTTCGCCAGCTTTTTGTGACCGTCAGCCCACACTTATGTTATGCTGTGAAACAAAATGTTTCCCAGCTTACAAGGTGCGCAAATACTCGTTTTTCGTCCCTTTTTCACATCTTTTATTGTCTTGTTCTGAATTTATGAATTTATGTCTTTAACAGTATTTCAAGTAACGGGAATTCATTAGCAGAGATCAATCTTGATGATACAGATTTCATTACATCAGAATTTAATGATATTCCAGACACATTAACTAACGTCCCCGTAAACAGTTACCCTCTCGTAATAACTTTTCAAAAGTTTCTGATGTTGCTGGATGGTACATTAGGGAATTCGTTCTTTAATAGATTTCCTGAGGCGAGAGAAGGTTCTCGTGGCAACATGATAAGTTCAAGATCTGTTGCATTGCAAACTTTCATAAGATTAAGGGAGGTTACATTTGACAGATTTTGTTCGGTTTACTGGCCCCACTTCAACTCAGATCTTACAAAGAAGCTTGATTGTTCCAGAGTGTTCACCGAAATTATTTCTCATATAAAAGGAGGCTTGCAAGTAGGGGAATGCAGTGATGGAAGATTAAGCTACGAGCGTTACTCTTTATTGGCCGAAAATCGTTCTTCCACTTTAACAAAAGAGAAAAAAGAGATTGTTTACAAACTCTTTCAAGCCTATGAAAAGATGAAGACTGCTCGTGGAGAGTTCGATTTGGGAGATTTTGTAAATGACATTCATCATAGGCTTAAAAATGGGAAATATGGAGGTGATCAAATGGATTTTGTGTACATCGATGAAGTACAAGATCTTAGTATGAGGCAAATTTCTCTTTTTAAATATATTTCCCAAAATGTTGATGAGGGCTTTATATTTGCGGGTGATACTGCACAAACAATTGCAAGAGGGATTGACTTTAGGTTTCAGGAAATACGATATCTGTTTTATAAGGAGTTCTTAAGCACTAGATCATCTGGCAAACGAGAAAAAAGCTTTTTATCAGATATTTCTCAGTTAAAACAGAACTTTAGAACTCATGCTGGGGTGCTCGATTTAGCTCAGAGTGTCATTGACATTTTATACTGTTACTTTATTCACTCAATTGACAATCTAGAGCCTGAAACTAGTCTTATTTCTGGAGAAGCTCCTGTTACTTGAATCAGGTAACGACGAAAATGCAATTGTAACAATCTTTGGTGGTAGTGAAAGTAGTGGAGAAGTTGTGGGGTTTGGTGCTGAACAAGTCATTTTGGTACGTGATGAACGTGCAAAGACTGAAATTTGTGAATACGTTGGAAAACAAGCTCTTGTTCTTACTATACTGGAGTGTAAGGGACTTGAGTTTCACGTAAGTGCCTTAATTATATTCTGTTAAAAACTTTTGTTACAAAAAGGTTATTGATTAATGGATTTTTATTATTATTCTTTTTTAAATTTTAGGACGTATTGTTGTACAACTTTTTTGGGACGTCCCCTTTGAAAGACCAGTGGAGAGTTATATATGGATACATGAAGAAATACGATTGGCTCGATGAGAAACTTCCTCAATCTTTCCCGACATTCACCGAGGTAAGACATGGTGTTTTATGTTCCGAACTGAAACAATTATATGTGGCTATTACTCGAACGAGGCAAAGGCTATGGATATGTGAGAACAAAGAAGAGCTCTCAAAGCCAATGTTTGACTACTGGAAAATGAGGGGACTTGTTCAGACAAGAAAGTTGGATGATTCATGGCACAGGCTATGCGGGTTGTTAGCAGCCCTCAGGAGTGGCGGGAGCGCGGTAAAAAGGTTAGTTTTTTTATATCTATTATTGGTGCAGTTTTCTTATGATTTACTTTTATTACATTATTTGACATGTCCACCATATGTTTTCAGTTTTTTTATGAGAACAATTTTGTGATGGCCACAATGTACTTTGAGAGAGCTGGAGACACGATATGGGAAAAACTGGCCAAAGCCTCTGGTCTGAGAGCATCTGCTGATCAAATGCGAGGAACAAATCATGAAGCTTTTAAAAGTTATGTTAGAGAAGCAGCAGGAATATTTGAGTCTGTTGGGAAACTCAAGTCTGCAGCTTCATGTTATTGTGATTTGGGGGAGTATGAAAGAGCTGGTAAAACATAAATCCTTGTCTGTAGATGTTTGGATTTGCGTTATTGTTTGATCTCAAATGGGTCGAATAAAAGAATTAACTAATAGGGGAACGGGTCAAATGGTCAAATTGTTTAAATGATTTTAAAAGCATATAACGCTCCATTATTTTTACTCAAAGATTTGGATCAGCGCTTTACTAATATAACTAGTTGGAACATTACCCGACTCTAGTGCCACTCTTAATTTGAACTCTTTTGTTTGTGTAGGAAAAATCTATTTGTCCAAATGTGGAAAGATTGATGCGGCAGCAGAGTGTTTCATTCTATCAGGCTGTTATAGTGATGCAGCGGAAGCTTACGCTAAGGGAGACATGTTTTCAAACTGTCTTTCAATGTGCATAAAAGGGAAACTCTTTGATAAAGGCATGCACTATATTGAATACTGGAAAGAACATGTTAATGTCAGAAGTAAGGAAATACGGAAAATTGAGCAAGAATTCTTAGAAAAGGGTGCTCTCGATTACCATGAGCATAAGGATCCTAAATCCATGATGGAATTTGTCAGAGCGTTTTGTTCTATGAAGTCTAAACGTGAATTATTGAGGTCTTTAGGTCGCCTTAACGAGCTTTTATCATTGGAAGAAGAATCAGGTCATTTTCTTGAAGCTTCTGAGCTGGCAAGGTCATTAGGTGATGTTATAAAAGAAGCTGATCTTCTGGAGAAGGCTGGACAGTTTAGGGAGGCAGCGGTTCTGGTACTTTGGTAT
The DNA here is from genome assembly GCA_014162995.1 of Artemisia annua. Taxonomy (NCBI): domain Eukaryota; kingdom Viridiplantae; phylum Streptophyta; class Magnoliopsida; order Asterales; family Asteraceae; genus Artemisia; species Artemisia annua. The sequence goes on along the minus strand of LBNU01008472.1, from coordinate 232,234 downwards.
GTACTTCTTAACTCATTATGGGGAAATGGAAACAAAGGTTGGCCATTGAAGCAGTTTCGTCAGAAGGAAGAACTTTGTAATAAAGTAAAGTCGCTTGCAAAACAGGATTCATACAAGTTCTATGATTTCGTTTGTAGTGAGCTTAATGTACTCTCTGATCAGCATAGTAGCTTGACTGAACTGAAAAAAGATTTAGACGCTTCCCGGAAAAACAATAGCCTAAGGGGAGAAATTTTGTCGATTAGGAAAATCTTGGATGCTCATTTTCGTCTAAGTTCTTCTAAGTACGAATGGGAGGACGAGCTACCAATTGATATAAATAAGCACTGCGAAGACAAGATGTTTCAGAACCAGGTTTCTGTTAGAACGCTGGTTTATTATTGGAATTTGTGGAAGGAGAATGTTTGTGGAATTTTTGACAACGAAGACCGATTTAAACACAACCGTCATATTGATTTCATTTTTCTTTATTTTGGGGCGAGGACACATCATGTAGATGGTTTAGTTTACCAGTTAGTATTCAAGGATGCTCATTGGATACGAAACAAGAGTTGCAAGGGTCTTCATAGGGACGGGGAGTTTCTAACTATGGATATTATGGAATTGGTGCTAGCTATTCGGTCTTATTGGGAGTCGGAATTAGTTTTTGTGGGTATTAAGGTACTTGAAACTCTTGAAGGTCTCTACCAGTTAAAGTCAAACGGTTCTGCTTTTCACCGAGGCATATCTCTTCTTCACATTTGTCACGTTACCAACTTTCTGTTCAACTCCAAGTACTTTGACCTCACTCCCCCTTTCGACAAGATGGTGCATAGTATTGGGAAAAAATCCAGTAAAGATTATTTTGATCTTATGTTTCTGTTAGACTGGCGAAAATCAATGTTTGAGGACTTGATTTATTTAAGGACGACTGATCTTTCTGTCAACGTGCTTGATGACATTATTCTTCGAAATGTTAACATCATGAGTGAACTCGACTATTGGAGAATCGGGAGGGTGATGGTGATGGTGACTTGTCTTGGTTTCAGAACATCGGTATCACTTTACGAGATTATGATTAAAAATCTTGAATCTAAACCTATGTGGAAGTAATTTGTTGGAAAACTTAGGGATGTTGGCTTTAGAGAGGATCTAGTTCTTCCAGAATTCTTGCTTGCTCTGAATGATGCTTTTAGAGCCAACCGTTTGGTTTTTGGCTACATTTCACCGGACAGTTTCGTGCGTCTTTTTGATCGTCTTCTTTTTGTGGCATCTTGGTTATGTCAAACCTTTTACACTGCTAAGTCTTCTTTTGCTGGATGGTTTTCAGATCTTCACTCTACTGCTACCCCAACTAAATTGAGCCCAAAACCGAAAACTTTAAAGCGTATTATAAGCTCTTATGTTGAAATAGTCCAAAAAATCCTCTATGATAGAGAAAATACTTTCCTTTGGTGCAGATTATCAGGTGGTGATCGCTCATTATATCATAAACTTTTAGCGTTGAAGCTAGTTATGATGTTGAGTTTAATTCTTCTGGAAGAACCGGATCACTCACAAGTACTACTTGATTTGTTAACGGGTAGAAGCAATATTGCGGATTTGCTTCCACAGAAGTTTGTTTCCAGTCTTCTAAGGAGAAGGAAGGGTCGTTCTTTGAATTTGAATCCAGAAGTGGTTTCAGAAGCGTTTATGAGTGTAAAGGATCCTCTCGTGATTGTATGCCGGGGAGATATGGTTCCTAATATCCATGCTCCTTGTGCTATATTTGTGGACCTTAACAAATCTAAAGAGGAGATAATGCGCGTGCTGTTTCCAAGGAAGAATACACATAGTGTCAGCCAGGAACCCAAGGCTGTGCAAATGGTAGTGTCACAGGGCAGCAGCAGCACAACTGAAGTTGAACAAACATGCGATGATGCACTCGTTGAAGTGGCTTTAGAAAGTCAAAGTGGTAATGGTAGTACTCTGGATGCTAAAAACAAGATTCCGAAGGGAAACAAGGGGAAGAAGGGTAAACACATCAAAGGAAAAAAGAAATGACTGGGATAAATAAGATAGATTAGTAGTTATCAATACATGATAGACGTTATCTTGTAGGTCGGAGAAGCATAGTGGTGTAAGATTTTCGGTTAGCCTTTTGAGAACAGTTCTGATTTCAATCTCATCACGACAAAACTCTAACGGGTTGTCTATTTTAAATCAAATTTAAAAGATGTTTAAAATTTTCCATCTCTTGCGTTTATAAGCTGTTAAGTTTTTGTTAGATGTATCTTATGGATCACATTTGTATGGTGTAAATGAGAAACAAATTAAAAAAATAATAATAATAATAATAAAATAAATAAATAAATGTAAAAATATGAGCTTGTGTTAAATGTATATGATGAGGCCTGCATGATAACACAAGGTAGCCAACACTTGCATAGTTCTGATCAACTCAAGATCAAGAAAGTTAAGCTAAGGCCATGACCAAGCCAATGATGAAGGCCATGCTGCATAACAGCTTAACTCGTCAACATATAAGTACATTTGATATCTAATGAAGATATAATCATGAATCACTAAACCGAGAGAATGCTGTGAGTAGCGGAGCTTACAAGTATGTTCCCACAAAGACGAGAAATTAGTTACTGCAAATTCCTCTACTATCATTAGAACAAATATCTTAGAAACATTACTCTAGAAGTAACAAAATACAATCACCCTAAGTGTGTCCACAATGGTAAAACTTTTTAAAGGTTTATAAACATGTCATGTTGCTACATTAACATATATAACTTATGTTGTATAACAAATCAATGCTTACTATGCACATCTTTTAAAATTCTAAAATACAGTTGCAGACTAATGTGTTCATGCCTTGCGAGGGTGCCTGGTTGGTAGCTTCATTAAAGGACCTGCTTATTTGCTTGCTTCTTGGTAGAAGGAAGGTACTTACTTGTCGGCGGTCCGCAAGGTTAACGTGTTTATTTGCGGACACCTCTAGAAAGTGAACCAAAAAAAATCTTACAAAATTCCTAGTTACCTAAAAAGAACTATCTCGTTTTTTAAGATGGTGTTTGTCTTGGCTCATTTGACGTGGAAACCTCTAGAAAGCGAACTATAAAAAATCTTACAAGAAAATATAGAATAGTAGTTGGTAGTAAAAGACATGTTTTTTCGGGTCAACCCCGAATTCTGCACACCCCTAGTTGGCTTAAATATCAGTGGTGGACCAATTAAACAAAATAACCAACACAGAATTAGTTAGCCTGTATATTATTGTGTACATTTGTAATTGGCTCAAGCCCATCTCTAGAATATTATATGTATCGTTATATATTGAAGTGAGATATCAATCAATAATCAATCAATTGCAGACAATCATTACCATCAGGCCCGGATTTGGGCCAGGGCGGCCTGGGCCATGGCACAGGGCACCATATTTTGGAGGGGCACCATTTGTCTTGAAGCCCAATGTTTGTATACTATCACGTAATGCTTTTCAAAAGTCCAATATTAAGTCCAGCTTCAGTATGCAAAACTACTAACGAAGGGAAAAAAAAGACGATATACCTATCTCATATCCCGTGTGAATTTCAGATCAATCAACATAGTCACATTTTAGTCTAAATTCGTTGAACGTTTCTTTTGGCTGTTGTTGAAAGGTAAATTTTTGATTTTGTTATTAGCTTTTCTTAATTTCTTTTTATCAAGGTTCCCATTTTGCAGGTTTTTATATACTACTAGTACTTATATCATTGTTTGCTATGTGTTTACTTGATTGGATCTATATTCATCTAAGAGGTGAGATCTATGCAAAACAAGTATCACTTAAAAAACAAATAAGTTAATCTCAACCATCCATTCACCTTTCATTTAATGGCTAAGATCAAATCAAAAAATAACAAATGGATGGCAAAATTGGCATTTTAACTTATTTAATAATAAAAAACTCACTTTTCACTTTTTTTAAAAAACAACATATCTTGCAAACGGTAAATCTTCAAGCTACGAAAAATACACCATCGCGACGAGAAAAAAATTATCTTTCTATAGATATGCATTGTTATATACTTTCGACGAACTTTTTTTTTCAAAATTCCGTCCAGAAAATCCCATAGGATTCGTAAAAAAGACGACTTTTTTTTTCAAAATTTCTGTCCAGAAAAATCCCACGGGATTCGTAAAAATCCCATGGGATTCGTAAAAAGACGAATTTTTTTTTTCAAAATTTCCGTCCAGAAAAATCCCACGGGATTCGTAAAGAAATCCCACAGGATTCGTAAAAAGATGATTTTTTTTTCAAAATTTCCGTCCAGAAAAATCCCATGGGATTCGTAAAAATACGAAATCTTTTTTTTCAAAATTTCCGTCCAAAAAAATCCCACAGGATTCGTAAAGAAATCCCACGGGATTCGTAAAAAGACGATAAATCTATGGGATTCTTTGGTGCATCCCATGGGATTCATTCTGTATGAAATCACAAAGGATTTATTGTGAATTCCAAGAGATTCATTGTAAATCCCATGAGATTCTTTGGTTCATCACATGAGATTTTGTTTAGTTACAAATCACATGTAAAGCATTGCATAAAAAGAAAATGAAAAATATATTCAATAAAAGAGGGCTTTTCGGTAATTATCCAACTATGATTAAAAGATAAATGACTGAGACATGTTACTTTTTTGTGCCTTTATTTAATTCACATAGTAATTCATGTCAAATAGTAGAGTAAACTACACCGTTCGTCCTTGTGGTTTGCGTTGACCACAGCCTGTGGTCCTTTGACAAAAAAAATTGCACCGTTCATCCTTAACTTAGAAACGTTATGCACCATTAGTCCCTCCTTCTAACGGGGTCCACTAACGCTCGTTAACTTGTTTGCTTATGAGGGTATAATCGTCATTTCGCACTATAAGGACGAACGGTGCAAGGACGAACGGTGCAATTTTTCGGTTTTAGTCCCTTTATTAACTCTTTCTTCTGTTTTTTACGTTTTTTTACGTTTTGTCTGTTTTTTTACGTTTTCGCCCGTTTTCATCCTTTTTTTTACTTTTTCATCCCGTTTTTTTATGTGTCCATCCATTTATTTACGTTTTCGCCTGTTTATTTTACGATTTCATCCGATTTTTACGTTTTCATCTGTTTTTTTACGTTTTCGCCCATTTATTTTACGTTTTCTTTCGTTTTTTTACGTTTTCGTCTTTTTTTTTAGGTTTTCGCCTTTTTTTTTACGTTTTCGTTCATTTTTTACGTTCATCAGTTTTTTTTACGTTTTCGTCCTTTTTTTTACGTTTTTGTCTATTTTTTCACGTTTTCGCCCATTATTTTTACGTTTTGTCCGTTTTTATCCATACTTATCCGTTTTCATCCGTTTTTACTTTTTCTTATCCGTTTTTATACGTTTTCATCCGTTTTTTTTACGTTTTCGTCCATTTTTTACGTTTTCGTCTTTTTTTTACGTTTCCGTCCGTATTTTTACGTTTTCGTCTGTTTTTTTACGTTTTCGTCCGTTTTTCTACATTTTCGTCTGTTTTTTTACATTTTCGTCCGTTTTTTATGTTGTCATATGTTTTTTTACGTGTACGTCTATTTTTTACGTTTTCGCTCATTTTTTTACGTTTTTGTCCGTTTTTTTTACGTTTTTATCCATACTTATCCGTTTTCATTCGTTTTTATTTTTTCTTATCCATTTTTATTTTTTCTTATCCGTTTTCATCCGTTTTTTTACGTTTTCGTCCATTTTTTACGTTTTCGTCTGTTTTTTTACGTTTCCGTCCGTAATTTTACATTTTCGTCTATTTTTTTTACGTTTTCGTCCGTTTTTGTACATTTTCGTCTGTTTTTTTTTTACGTTTTCGTCCGTTTTTATGTTCTTGTATGTTTTTTTACGTTTTCGTCTATTTTTTCACGTTTTCGCCCATTTTTTTTACGTTTTTGTCCGTTTTTTTTACGTTTTATCCGTTTTCATCCGTTTTTATTTTTTCTTATCCGTTTCTATACGTTTTCATCCGTTTTTTTACGTTTTCGTCCATTTTTTACGTTCCCGTCCGTATTTTTACGTTTTCGTTCGTTTTTTTATGTTGTCTTCTGTTTTTTTACATTTTCATCTGTTTTTTTCACGTTTTTGTCTGTTTTCTTACGTTTTCGTCCATTTTTTTACATAAAAAAGGGCAAAAACGTAAAACATCAGACGAAAACGTGAAAAAACGGATAACAAAAGATGAAAACGGATAAGAATGGATAAAAACGTAAGAAAAACGGACAAAAACGTAAAAAAAAAAGGGATGAAAACGTAAAAGATGAAAACGGATGAAAATGTATGAAAACGGATGAAAACGTAAGAAAAGGGATGAAAACGTAAAAGAAGCCGACGGATGAAAACTTAAAAGATGAAAATGGACGAAAACGTAAAAAAAGGGATGAAGACGTAAAAAACGGACGAAAACGTAAAAAAACAGACGACAACATAAAAAACGGACCAAAACGTAAAAAAACGGGCGAAAACGTAAAAAAAAACGAAAACGTAAAAATACGGACGGAAACGTAAAAAAACGGGCGAATACATAAAAAATTGACGAAAACATAAAAAACGGATGAAAACGTATAAAAAGGATAAGAAAAAATAAAAACGGTTGAAAACGGATAAGTATGGATAAAAACGTAAGAAAAACGGACAAAAACGTAAAAAATAAATGGGCGAAAACGTGAAAAAATAGACGAAAACGTAAAAAATGGACGAAAACGTAAAAAAAACGGACGGAAACGTAAAAAATGGACGAAAACGTAAAATAAGGGCGAAAACGTAAAATAAACAGACAAAAACGTAAAAAAACGGAAGAAAACGTAAAATAAGCGGGCGAAAACGTAAAAAAACAGATGAAAACGTAAAAACCGGACGAAAACGTAAAATAAACAGGCGAAAACGTAAAAAAATGAATGAAAACGTAAAAAACGGGATGAAAACGTAAAAAAACGGACGAAAACGGGCGATAACGTAAAAAAAACATAAGAAAGCGTTAAAAAGGGGACTAAAAGCGAAAAATTGCACTGTTCGTCCTTGCACCGTTCGTCCTTATAGTGTGAAATGACGATTATACCCTCATAAGCAAACAAGTTAACGAGCGTTAGTGGATCCCGTTAAAGGAAGGGACTAATGGTGCATAACGTTTCTGAGTTAAGGATGAACGGTGCAATTTTTTTAGTCAAAGGACCACAGGCTGCGGTCAACGCAAACCACAAGGACGAACGGTGTAGTTTACTCCAAATAGTAATTCAGAGGTTATTGACTGAGACATGTTACTTTTTTGGGTCTTTATTTAATCACATATTAAATGCACCCTTTTTTGAAATTAGAAATGCACATGGGTAACTGAGCCAAGTAGCTCGTTATATATGTAAGATTTTAAGGACGATTTGTTACGAGTTTGACTTGTGCTTGTGCCAAGATTGAGCTCAGCTTGAAGCTTACTCAATACTGTCACTCATGCGCCGCACCACCACCACCCTCCTCAAACCCCTAACCACCACCTCTTTCCTCACGCGCCGCCCCTACTCCACCGACAACTCCACCACAATCAGCGTCGAAACATCCGTCCCATTAACCGACCACAACTGCGACCCTCCCTCCCGATCCATCACCACCACACCGTCAGAACTCATGACCTTCTTCACCGACATGTCCTTAATGCGTCATATGGAGATCGCAGCAGACTTGTTATACAAGTCCAAGCTTATTAGAGGGTTTTGCCATCTTTACGATGGTCAGGAAGTTGTGTGTGTTGGTATGGAATCAGCTATAACTCAAAAGGATTGGTATTAGTCATCAGGTGTTGGATCCGGTATGGATGCTGCTGCTGCTGACGTGGTGGTGTCGTCACCGGTGACGAGACAGAAAGCAACTGCTGGATTCGGTATGGCTTGCAGTGTGGTTTGGGGATATGAGGATTTGAGAGAGAGATGAGAGACGAGTGTGTGTAGAGTGTAGAGTGTATGTGTTTAGGGGGTTAGGTAGAAAGTATGGAATGACTAAAATGCCCCCTCAGTATATTTGTTCATTTTAATCTAAACCATTGGATGAAAGAATGATGGATGGTTGAGATCTTGTTATTTGTTCTTTAGATAAATGTTGTTTCGTATTGAACTTTTCTCATTCGTAAATTAGGGCTTTTATTTGATCAATGATTTTTTGTTTTGTTTTTTATATTTATAGAATAAAGTGCTTTTTTTTTTTTTTGCTTTTGTATATATTTAAATTAGTAAGATATGTATAATATTTTAACCATGTCTTATATTTTCATAATCCTTTTTTAGAAACAAAATTCAAAGGGCAATATAATGCACAACGTTTTATCTTGTTTCGTTTGGAATATTTGATAATATCTGCCAGAAATCTCCATAAAAAACAACTTTCAAAAAACATTTGTATTTGACATTATAGCTCTCAAGGTTCTGTCAAACGCCACAAAACATTCTTTTATTTTTTTTTTTTTAACATTGTTATATTTTTCAAAATTTTTTCCTTTTTTTTTTTTTTTTTTTTTTTTTTTTTTTTTTTTTTTTTTTTTTTTTTTTTTTTATTAATCTAAAACTCAAAAGCGCAGTATAAGAGGATAAACTAGACATATCACCAAATAGCAGTTAATTCAAAACTAAAAGAAACAAAGCCTTTTTCTGTTTAGATCAACACTTCAACCAATTACAATCCTTCAATTTCAAATACGATTAAATTTTATGTCTCATTGCACACATTCTTGTTCTAAACTTATCAAAACTAAAAACACTTGTCTACAAAACCATAGTTGTTAAGATCCTGATACCGATCCCGATGTTAGGATCTTATGATTTTACGATACTATAAAGCAAAAACTATCTGNTTTTTTTTTTTTTTTTTTTTTTTTTTTTTTTTTTTTTTTTTTTTTTTTTTTTTTTTTTTTTTTTTTTTTTTTTTTTTTTTTTTTTTTTTTTTTTTTTTGTGTGTGTGTTTTGTTTTCTATCATTCTCAAGAGTTGCAGTTTCCAATGTGCAATCAACAAATATCAAGATTTTGAAGTTAGTATTATTGAAAGTGAGTAGGAACACAAATATTATGAAGGTAATTTTGTGTTGGTTGTTATTGGTTGGAGCTATATAGGTTTAACTAATACATATGGCATGTTGATCTTTTTTATTAACGATTTTTTTCTTTATGCAGACTATATATTTTGTTGAGCTGCATGCAACTGAATCTCGGAAATTGATACACTTCGCTATTATATCATCTTATATTACGAATGACATATTTAATAATCTCCCTTCAACAATCTCATTTTGCGTTTTAAAAATCATGAGAGATGTAAAAAATATTTTATTAAGCGCACACGAGAAAGAAACTTAGGATTACTGTGTGTTCTTTATTTGGCATTTTACGCGTGTACTTTAAGCATATTAATCTTATTTATCTCCATGTTATTTTACAGATAAATAAGCACTTGAATTTTGGAAAAAAGGCGGGCCGCGGGCAAGGATGATACTTCAACAAATTAATCGTGAAAAACGTAGCTCATTTTTACCTATCATTATTCTTTTCAAACAATAAAATGGAGCTAACTCGCTCATCTAGCGTGTCTTTTCAAACAATAAAATGGAAGCTGTCATGTTTCCAATCTAGTATATTTATATATAAATTTGATAGATATCGATGGTTGAACCATGACTTTCGAAGCCTACAAATCCTATCTTTTATTGGGAATGTTTGACAGTTTTTGGATTTCACCTCAAAAGAATTGAGTTGAATCTCCTTGTGTTCACAAATCTTAGAGTACGTACCCTTTGTCATCTTCAAATAATTAAAGATAAAATATCCAAACATATTATGTTAAACCTCTTAATTATATTCGTCATCTGCTTACCCACTCAAACAATCCATGGGGTTTAGAACGTAGTAATTCGAGTTATAACCTTATGAACTCTTTATAGATACAAATAAATCTTTAATCTTAATTTTCCGTTTAAATATATTACAATAGAGTAGAAAAAGAATAAACTAAGTAATAGATACAAGAGTTATGATTATGTCAAAGAGGTATGTGGTCCAAAACCCTCAAATTATGAGTTTTACACACCACAAATGAGACGGATATTAGCTTAAATCATGTATATTTGCTTATGATTTTGTCAATGTGGTCCCAATGTACTTCAATCATGTATAGTTTCATTTGTATGGTTTGAATAATCACCATGTTTTGATTTCTTATTCTAAATACTAATCTTTGGGAATTATTGTCCACAAACAAAATGAGCACAATTTAAAAAAAGCGAAATCGCTATACTTTTCAACCAATCAAATATCATCTCCATCAACTAAACTATCTTTTGATTGCTTGACACAGAAAAATGCCTATTGTTTTAAAACATCACAAATGGAACTATGGATTATAATTTTAGGACGGATGGAGTTGTAGTTTGGACTTTGGACCTTGTCATTCGACCAAATTATCATATTCATCATAAATAATAAAACTTAACATAAAAACTATAATAAAACATCTGAATACATTTAAATTAATTAAACAAAAAACTATCAAATACAGTTAGGACCTAGTCGTTTGACCAGGTTATTATATTCATCATAAGTAATGAAAATTAACATAAAAACTATAATAAAACATCTGGATACATTTAAATTAATTAAACAAAAAACTATCAAATATTAAATAAACAAACAAAAATATAACTGAAACTAAAGTGTATATAAATGCTTCAATAATTAGCATGCAAAACAATAAAGATAAAATATTAGACATAAACAATAAAATAACTAAGGGTAAAAATAATAAATAATTAATAAATTATACTAATCAACAAAACGAAAAAAAAAAAAAAAAATATACGTACTTGGATCAAAATTCACATTTACGTTGTGAATTTGTTGATTAGGGTTAACAAACACAGTAATAAACTAACATAATAAAATCATACCAATAAAAAAAAGTTCAAAAAAGGTTGCTTGGATTCAACAACATAAAATCGCAATATTTGAGAAAGCAAACTAAAAAAAAATAAAAAATTAAAATTGACTTGAATCATACCACATAATCATATTAGGGTTATTTAGGTAGAAAGAAAGTCAATTCAACAACATAAAACTCATAATTCATGAGCTGTGTATTATGATGATGATGATGATGATGATGAAAAAAAAAAAAAAAAAAAAAAAAAAAAAAAAAAAAAAAAAAAAAAAAAAAAAAAAAAAAAAAAAAAAAAAAAAAAAAAAAAAAAAAAAAAATCAATATTAAGTAGATAAACCTATAACAATGATCAATAGATGCATGAATTAGGGTTCATAAATAAACTAAAAAGCTAATGAAGAATTAATAAACCATAATAGGAAGTATAATAAGAAAAATGTTCGTCTCGAAGCTATATGCATGTTAATTAATGAATTAAGGTTAACAATGATGCGTGTTTATATAGACCTAATTCTTAAGTCGATTTGTGTAAATTATTCCATTTTTTCAATTTCATAAAATCTTATTAATTTATGATACTATAACACGATTTAATATAGCGTCAATTTTGAAAAATTTGTTACTGTATGTAACGATTATAATGTTAGGGATTTATCTAAATTCTCTTTCAAATTTTTGTGATTTAACAATTTGAATTTGAACAACCTGGTTGGTTGATAGGAAAATCAAGCAAAGTGATTGATCAATAGTTTTTTAATAGTCGATATATCCTTTAAAAAATATAAGGATTTAATTATTTTGTTATCTTTAATTTTTGTTTCTATATGAATTTGGACTTATAAGCTTATTTGGATCTTGATATAGATTATTTGACATACTAACAATCACTTCTATATGAATTTGGATCTTGATCCAAAACCTTAGCCATGAAAAATAGTAAAATAAATTATCTTTGTTTTATACCAATGTATATATTAATGAAAAACTTTTATACATCTCGTTTGTTGCGCCACAAATGCTATATAAACAATCAAGAATTTTATCCTTGTGGAATTTAAGCTTTTGAAGTCTTACAAACGTCTAGTGTTTTGGTTATTTTTGTTAGTCAGTTTATATTGTACGATGTCCTAACTTTATTATAAGAAGATATACTTAAAGCTTTGGAAAAAGAATTCATGGATTTTAACTCGGTTTTTAATTGTTTAGGTTTATTTACAGATTTTGATTTTGGGTTTACAAAGTTTGTGGATCTTTTAAGTCTATTGGTTTTGTTTTATTTTAGTTTGAAGGCATTGCACCTAAGTGTTTTCGACTTTGGTTTTTTTACTCGGTTTCTAAAATGGATTTCCTTAAGAAATTGTATTAGTGGGAGCTCCGATTCAAAGCCATCTAGTTGCATGTGTGGATTGATGAACTTTTGGAACGTATCAAACCCGCCTATGATTGAGAAATGGAAAGTTGTTAAAGAAACTATAAATGGCAAGACAGATCTTTTAGATGAAGATCATGATGATGATGATGATGATAAGCAAGAACGTTGCGACGAAGATGAAGTATTTGATTTGATGACTTTGCGAAGACTCGTTAAGATGGAGAGGCAACGAGCACATGATGCTTCCTTGGAGCTTGAGAAAGAGCGGATGTCATCTACAACCGCGTCCGAGGAGGCATTGGCAATGATTTTACGCCTTCAAAATCAATTAAGTGTACTTGAAATGGAAGCCCAACAACATCGAAGATTGACACACGAAAAGCAACTTCATGACCAAGAGGTTATTCAATCTTTGAGGTGGATTGTGATGAAACATGAATCAGAAAGAAGCATATTAGAAGATCGTTTAAGATCGTGTAAGCAAAGACTAATGCTTCATATGAATGATGATGGTGACGATGCTAACGTACGAATCAATAGAACTCTAAATTCTCTCGATGCTCTTGATGAAGTTCTTGTTAGCTCTCTTGACTTGGGTTTGTCCCAATGGTAGGCATTGTCTTGGTAAACCTTGATGTTATTCGGATCCTTTCAAGAAGAAAAATAGATAACAAATACATATTGTACGATAATTTCAGATTTTCGAGTTACAAATTTTAAAAGAACACAAGAATAAGATTGAAAGTTGGTAAACTTTGCGTTAGTTTATTTCTCTAAAGACTTATAGGTATTTAAAAGCAAAAACCCACATGTACAATATGCACACATATCAAAATGAGCATTCCACATACTATGATTCTATGTTGCATGGACCGGACAAAAAATTTCGACAGTGTTATGGAGAAGGTCTTGATCTGTGACAAAACGTAAACCAACCACAAGTACCATTTAGGCAATTAACTCTATCTTACATTTAATACGTACCGTAGTTCTAATAATATGTAACACAACACATGTGGCTTACCACAAGCCACAAGGCATTTAATTGTAACTATACTTGAAAAGTTGCCACATATCACATAACATGGAAAGAACTATAAATTAAATGGTATTAGAAGTCAGGTTTATCTTACGGATCCGTTTCAAATATGCTGATGGCAATTGTCGAACATACCTTTAAAAGTTTCATTTATCTTGAACTAACTTTTAACTAATTGATTTCTTTTTCAGTTGACACGTACACTGATGAACATGCAAAAACATTCTCATAAATACGCTTCACCAGACAACATTATGTGCACCAACATTTGTTTAAGAACATTTAGTGTTGTTATGCAAGAAAATTAGTAAGAAACCATGTGTCTCGTCGTGAATATTGATGGTTACATAGTTAGACAATTCTTAAATTTTATATACACAACCCTTATTGTATTTATTCACTTCGTAGTTCCCACCTTATCAAATTTACACATTCTCATAATGCTAATTTTGGTTTTTGTATCACGAATTGGTTCGCGTTTTATGGCATTACGAAAAGTAAATTTTATATTCTGCTCCAATAAGATTTCATATCTAACCACTTAGAGACAATTTAATTAATTATAAATAGACATTTACAATGAACAACCCAAAACAAAAATATAAACATTAATGTTCATATCTAAACACTTGAATCTTTATTTGTCAAGCTGACCGATCAGTGCTCCTAGACAGTGTCACACATTACACCGACGGCGTCGCAGTCAAGTTTGTGGAGAAATCATAAATCATAATCGTCGAGGTGACGATGCTACATTTTGCAAGTGACGTCGTCATAGTTTGTTTGCCTGTATATGTTTCATGTATTTTTCATAGTTCGACGTCATAATTTGAAAGCTTTTTGAAATATAGCAAAAAGCTTTTAGAAAAGTTATGCATTGCATATGCTCTTAGGTACATCGAGAAAAATAATAGGATCGATTTGCTCATACAAAATATTAGCTCAAAAAAAAAAAATAAATAATAAATAAAAAATTTAAAAAAAAAAAATAAAAAAAAATAAAAAAAAATAAAATCTAGCTTCTTGCTAGTCGGATAAATGTAGTCTTTCTTGATCTTTCGTGCTGAGTACACATTCCGACATATTACTCAGTCAAACTACATTCCGACATATTACTCAGTCAAACTACATTCCGACATGGAAGATATTGGCAAGTGTTTTTTTCATGAGAAGATGAGAAATAGTCAATGCACAAATAATCAGAATCTATGAAAATAGATCAACACGATTAGGAATCAAGATATAAGAAAGTTAGATCAATGCAATTAACAAATCGAAATCATGAGTACACATGTTGAAATCTTGATAAGATCAAGTATAAAACCCCCGAACATGGAGGCCTACCGATACAATGCATGGTATTGAGAAAGTCTTAAAGGATATATCACATCTTATGAGATAAGATAAATGAATCTTATCAAATGAGATTTGGTTCGAGGATCATAATCTATGCCATAGTAATGTACATGCTAATTAAAGACTCAAGTGAAGATCCTTGGATTAGTACTAGTTTTAAATCCATGTGCACGCACGAGATTTTGGGTATACTTTTTGTTAGATTAGTTTTGGGTTAAAGAATTTGGGTCTACTTTTTGTTAGATTAGTTTTGGGTTAAAAATATATATAAATTTGTAACTTCCAATGCGTGCGAGCATAGGTTTTGGCATTGATTTTTGTTAGATTAATGTCGTAACTAGAAAATAGTATATAAACTAACGTTATGATGCAAAAATAAATGTAAAATATCAGAATAGGAATTAGACTTGACATTTCATAAATGCTCAAAAATATCATAAATTAAATTATATTAATAAACATAACCCAAAAGTTATTACATATTTTCAGCCATTTTGGCGACATAACCTTTGTGTTTACGAATAGCAACATCAGTTTCGCCCAACATCAGTCATTTATTTCTCTTCAACTACCAACAACTTCTTTTTATTTAAATACACATTATTTTGAAAGTTTTCCTGATAAAATAGTAATTACGGAATATTTTTGATGTTTTTTTTATGTAGGCATCAGATGAATGACTCATGTTATCTATTGGAGTCGAAAGTTTCATTTTAATGTCAAATACATTTACCGCTTTTAACTACTTGACTGCAATTTTATTACAACTCTTGCAATAAATTGCACAGCAACATAGTTTTGGGTGATATCTACCGTACTTATAAATTGTATATTTTAACTTGATTTTTCTAAATATATTATCATTTCATTTGACTTTGTTAATTTTACCATTTTACCAATATGCAAAAACTGTCAGCAACCAAATACTTTTTATCAACACGCAACAACCAAAGATATTTCATATGATACCCTTCATCAGAAACCCGTCATGAGGAACTCTTCATCAGAAACTCATCATTAAAAACCCTTAGTTAGCAACACCTTAGTCAACAACAACTTATCAGAAACCTGTCATCAACAACTCCTCCTAAGAAATCCTTAGTCAACACAACTCATTAGAAGTCCGTCATCAGCAACTCCTCATCAGAAAGTTAAAATCAGCTATCAGAAACAAAGAAACCAACTTATTGATAAGATTAACCCGTCTGAAATATAATAAAAATGAATACTGCTTATCAAAATTGTTTCCAAACATAAGATGCATTTTCTAGAATATTTTAAAAACCATAGTTATCTCGTTGATATTTTTCTATATTTAAATTATGTTACGTGATAAGTTCTAAATTTGTATGGTATATATCTTTTCAAAATTTGAATATGACATTTTTTCATCTAAAGAAACTTGTGTGATATTTGAAAAATTAAATTTAACCCATTCTTATGATGATAATATCTATAATTACATAGAAACTCATCATTAAAAACCCTTAGTTATCAACACCTTAGTCAACAACAACTCATCAAAAACCCGTCATCAACAATTCCTCCTAAGAAATCCTTAGTCAACACAACTCATCAGAAGCCCGTCATTAGCAACTCCTCATCAGAAAGTTAAAATCAGCTATTAGAAACAGAGAAACCAACTTATTGATAATATTAACTCGTCAGAAATATAACAAAAATAAATACGGCTTATCAAAATTGTTTCCAAACATAAGATGCATTTTCTAGAATATTTTAAAAACCATAGTTATTTTCGTCGATATTTTTCTATATTTAAATTATGTTGCGTGATAAGTTCTAAATTTGTGTGGTATATATCTTTTCAAAATTTCAATATGATACTTTTTCATCCAAAGAAACTTGTGTGATATTTGAAAAATTAAATCTAACACATTCTTAGGATGATAATATCTACAATTACGTAGATATTAAAAACAGATTTGGTATACGAACATAAACTAAAGGTAAAACTTACAAAACTGGATTTGAAACTACTTTCTGAACAACATCATCATGCACATATATCATCTTGAACCCGTCAAAAATAATACATGAACAACTCATTGTTCATCAGAAACTTAAACTCAGCTATCAGAAACAAAGACACCAACTTATTGATAACATTAACCTGTCAAAAATATAATAAAATATATATATATATATATATATATATATATATATATATATATATATATATATATATATATATATATATATATATATATATATTATATATATATATATATATATATATATATATATATATATATATGGCTTATCAGAACTGTTTCCAAATATAAAATGCATTTTCTAGAATATTTTAAAAACCATAGTTTTCTTTATCGATATTTTTCTATATTTAAATTATGTTACGTGATAAGTTCTAAATTTGCATTTTTGTATTTGTGCTATTATTGTTTTCTTGATGGTGTATTTAACTAATAAAATTGTTTTGTTATCAACGCAAATCCATCAAAAACAAAGAAACAAACTTATTGATAACATTAACTTGTCAGAAATATAATAGAAAGAAATTCGCCCCATCAGATCATTTCCAAATATAAGATGTATGTTATAAAATGTTTTAAAAACCATAGTTATCTTTATCGATATCTTTTCTATGTTTAAATTATATTACGTGATAAGTTCTAAATTTGTATTGTATAGATCTTTTCAAAATTTGAACGTAATCTAACCCATTCCTATGATAATAATATCCATAATTATGTAGAAATTATAAAAAACTGGTAGACGAACTTTAATTAAAGTTAAACCTACAAAATTGGTTAAACAGAATCATGAATATGTATCATCTAAAACCCATAAGAAATATAATACATGAACAGCCCATTGTACATTAGAAACCATTTTGGTCTTAAATCAGAAACCGGTGGTTTAACAGAAAACGATTAAAAATGGTTAATCATATTAAGTTTTGTATTTATGCTAGTTTTGCTTTCTTGATGGTGCATTTAATTGATAAAATTATTGGTTTAGTAACGCAAAACTATCAGAAACAAATAAACCAACTTATTAATAACATTAACCAATCATAAATATAATAAAAGGAAATTCGCTGTATCAAAATCGTTTTCAAATATAAGATGCATGTTCTAAAATATTTTAAAAACCATAGTTATCTTCATTTTAAATGATAAGTTCTAAATTTGTATGGTATATTATTATGTTATGTAATTATATTTAAATTATGTTACGTAGTTATGGAATTTATTATCCTTAGAATGGATTATCTTTCATTTTTTAAAAATTACATAAGTCTATTTAGATGGAAGATTTGGTATACAAAAATAAATTAAAGTTAAAACCTATAAAATTGGATTTGTACTTACTTTTACTGATTTCCTACAATTATTTAATGAAAGAAAAAAAGTATTTTTTTTTATCTATATACTTTATTGTCTATCTTTATAACATATTTATGTTTATGCTAATCGTTTTAGATTAATACGGGTAAAGATATCAACTTTATAGATTCCATTTATTTTGAAGATTTGATATATATCTTACATCATTTTTTTAAAATTTTTTAATAATATCTACGTAATTATGGTATTATTATCCTATGAATGGCTAGATTTAAATTTTCTAGAATCAAATACATTTTTTTATATAAAAGATTTGGTATACGAATATAAATTAAAGGTAAAACCTATAAAATAGGATTTGTACCTACTTTCTAAATAAATATAATCATGCACATGTATCATCTTGAACACATATTTGAAAAACATATATAAAAATACATAACGAAAATAATAAGATGTAACTTATACAAAAACATAACAGAAACATTAGATGATGGTTACAAAAATTAGTGAATACAAATATCTTAATGCTGATATGAAACATTTATTTGTTAATATCAACTAACTAAACAATTTATTAAGATAAGAAAATAAAATCATTGAATAAATCTTGTGATGGTATATCTTCTGCTCAAACATTATCATGCACCTGTATGATCCTGTATAATTAATATTGTCATTTTTCATAAAAATACTTATATTTTATTTATAATTTTACTTCTTTAAAAAATATATGCTTATTCTTATGATTTGTTTTACCTAAATGGAATACTTAATGTTGATATAAATAATGCATAAAAACGTTATTTATATTTTTCAATATCTCTATATTTTGACGATCACAAAATGTAAAAACATTAAACGAAAGATTACTACGTAAATAAGTATTTAGTTACAAATATCATTTCACTCAACAAAAACACTTAAGGTATGGATAAACAAATGTCTAATACATTTTATAATCAAAGGGATTTTTATTTAGACACTAGAAAGTTTATAAAATTATATAAACATCTTATATATTTTTTAAAAACATTTTTAGGAAATAAAGGAAAATATTTAATTCATAACAAATATATGAATTCAAATTTTTAACCAAAATCAGTTAATTTTTCACCAAATAACTTTTCCCCAGAAAAGGACAAAGTTCCTGGCCGTTACAGGAGGGCGGCCCCCTTAATTGTAAGGGCGCCCCCCTTAAATTTAAGGGGGTCGGCACGCTCCTGTTATCAGGAAACTTTGCCTATAAATACAGGTTCAATCCTGCCTTTTTTTCTAACCTTTTGCATGAATTTTTTCAGTCCAAATCCTTTCTAAACATCCTTCTAAATCCTTTGATCATAAGATTATAAGTCTTTGTTTCAAGTGATTCAATTCCTCATCATTCTAAGTGCAAGAGAAGAATACTCCTTCAACATCAAGTTAAAGAAGAATTGTAGATATTGTCTAGTAGTTGTATATATTATTTGTAAAGGTGTAGTGTGTTTATATTTAGGAGATTTAGTAGTGCTAGTTGTGAAGAGAAGTAGTGAAGAACAAGTAGTGTTGAGAAGTAGGATTAGTGAAGTTGTGAGTAGTAGTGTAGTAGTTGTGGTGTGCATAAATTGTGATAAGTCGTGAAGAGTTGTAAGATTGGTTCTAGCTATTATTAGGACTCGACATTTTGCTTGGTGTCGTTAAACGGTGTAAGCAAAGGTGTGTAAGGTTTCTCCGCCATAAGGGAGCTTGTTGACATAGTGAAGAAAACTCTCGAGTTGGGTGCTCGGGGAGTGGAGTAGGACAAAGAGGAGATTCGTAGCCGAACCACTATAAATCCTTTGTCTCGTGGTGCTATATTTCTATCTCTATCTTTTTATTTACTTAATTACGTATTTTTAATTATATACTTTCTTAGATATAGGTGTTTATAATTGTGCAAGTAAGTTGATCTCACATAAAGCTAGAATCGAAGTTTTCGAAACCAAAGTTTTTATAAATTAAAAAGACGTAAAAATATTTAACCCCCCCCCCCTTCTAGTTTTCCACAATTGGTTTCAAGAGCCACGTCAAACAAGATTTTTAAAATATATTGTATTTTAAAACTTGAAATCGATCTATGGAATCGGAAAAATATTTAGAAGGGAACATTATTTTTAAACCACCATTTCTTGAAAATATTAGTTTTCTTGAATGGAAAAATCGATTCGAAAGTTACGTGAAATCAATAGACTATGATCTTTGGCATGTCATTTCAATTGGTGATGTTCAACTAATAAAAACTATTCTGAAGAACAAAATAACTTGGCTAAAATGATTGTATACAAAGCTCTACCAAGAGTTGAGTATGAAAGAATATTTTTTTGGCAAACGGCAAATGACATGTGGAAAAGTCTTTTAAACTTTCATGAAGAGGAATATCAAGCCAAAGAAAATCTTGCATACAAAATAGTAGCAAATGAAAGTATAGTAGACAAATATTTAGTTGAAATGAGTACAAGTGCTACTAGTTCAAATCTTTTGTGTGAAGGTAATGATGCCGAAAACCTCATGAGTTACATCAAGAATAGACAAGAAGGTTGTTTAGAAGTGACGATCGAGATGGAACTAAGTGATGATGACGATTCTAGTTCCGAAAGTGAAGACGAAGGATATGCAAAGGTTGTTAAAGAATTCAAAAGACTTATTAAAAGGCGACAAAGAGCACAAGATAAAAGGAGAACAACCCGAAGGAAAAGATTTAGTGATGAAGACAAAAAGGCTAAACAAGAATGTTTCGTCGCTCAAGCATCTAATGAAATATGTCTAGGAATTGATTTGGAGCCCGATGAGTAGGTAAAGGATAGCGGATGCTCAAGACATATGACGGGGAATCNGTACAAGTGCTACTAGTTCAAATCTTTTGTGTGAAGGTAATGATGCCGAAAACCTCATGAGTTACATCAAGAATAGACAAGAAGGTTGTTTAGAAGTGACGATCGAGAAGGAACTAAGTGATGATGACGATTCTAGTTCCGAAAGTGAAGACGAAGGATATGCAAAGGTTGTTAAAGAATTCAAAAGACTTATTAAAAGGCGACAAAGAGCACAAGATAAAAGGAGAACAACCCGAAGGAAAAGATTTAGTGATGAAGACAAAAAGGCTAAACAAGAATGTTCCGTCGCTCAAGCATCTAATGAAATATGTCTAGGAATTGATTTGGAGCCCGATGAGTAGGTAAAGGATAGCGGATGCTCAAGACACATGACGGGGAATCGCAAGCTATTTTCCACATACAAAGCATACAACGGAGGTAACGTTATTTTTGGTAGCAATCGTCGTGAAAAAATCATAGGCAAAGGTACGATCTCTCAAGACTCGCTAACTATTGAAAATGTTGAACATGTAGATAATTTAACATATAACTTGCTTAGTATAGGTCAAATATGTGATAATAAGTGTAGGGTTACTTTACCGATAAAAATAGTGTAATAATTAAGGATGAGAAAGTCATAGGTAGAGGAATTAGGAAAGGAGGTGTATACGTTATGAAACTAGGAGACAAATCGGAAGATAGGATATGCTTTTAGATGAAAACTCCAATTTGTGGCATAGGCGATTAGGTCATGCAAACATGCAACAAATACAATCTTTGGTGTCTATGGAACTAGTTAGAAACTTGCCTATTCTAAGATATAATCAACATTTTTGTGACGCTTGTAAAATAGGAAAACAAGCACAGGCTAGTCACAAAGCTAAAAATATAGTATCCACTACTAGATGCTTAGAACTACTTCACATGGATCTCTTCGGTCCATCCGCGGTGCGGAGCTACGGTGGCAACCGCTACACCTTAGTTATAGTAGATGACTATTCACGATACACGTGGACTAGGTTCTTAAGTGATAAAACCGAAGCCTTTGAGAAATTTAAGACATTTAGTAAAATGATACAAAATAAGTTAGGATGCTCTATAGTTTCAATTAGGACGGATCATGGTAGGGAATTTGATAAGGAAGTACAATTCGGAGAATATTGTGATTAAATGGAACATC
The DNA here is from genome assembly GCA_014162995.1 of Artemisia annua. Classification (NCBI taxonomy): domain Eukaryota; kingdom Viridiplantae; phylum Streptophyta; class Magnoliopsida; order Asterales; family Asteraceae; genus Artemisia; species Artemisia annua. Next base: position 210,214 of record LBNU01008472.1, on the reverse strand, counting down.
TCACAATTTTTCCGCTCCACGTACTCCTCAATCAAATGGTGTAGTTGAAAGGAAAAATAGGTATTTACAAGAAGTGAGTATAACTATGTTAAATGAGCAATCTAGTCCACAAAAGTTTTGGTGTCACGCGGTAGATACCTCAACATATATACTTAATAGGGTGTCTATTAGATGAATATTAGGAAAAACTCCTTATGAGTTATTAAGAGGTAGAAAACCAAATATAGGCTACTTTAGGGTATTCGGAAGTAAAAGCTTTATTCTTAACACAAAAGATTATCTCACTAAGTTTGACCCTAAGTCATACGAAGGAATTTTTCAAGGATATTCACAAAATAGTAAAGCATACATAGTCTTAAATAAACATACTATAAAAGTAGAAGAATCCTTAAATGTAACCTTTGATGAAACTCCTCCACCACCTAAAACCTTACCCTTAGAAGATGATGATGTGATTGAGGAAGAAGCTATTGAGGTTAGTAAAAATAAGCCTTTAGGAAATGATAACGAAATAGAAACATTAGAAGAAAATGAGCTTGTAAATATTAAGGAATCTAAGTCACACCCACTAGGCAACATCATAGGCAACCTAAATCAAAGAACACTTAGATCACAAGCTCAAGATAGAAATAACTTCTTTTGTTTTGTGTCAACAATATAGCCTAAGAATATAAATGAAGCCTTAAAGGATGAAAGTTGGATTATGGCTATGCAAGAAGAATTAAATCAATTCAAAGCAAATGATGTTTGGGAATTAGTCTCAAATCCTAGGAATGTTA
>LBNU01008472.1:193864-209070 GCA_014162995.1 Artemisia annua | reverse complement strand
TTCTTGGTTAAGCATAATTACTCCATGGGAATGGTAGACAACACTCTCTTCACTAAAAGAAGTGACCCAAATATCATCATTGTTCAAATATATGTTGATGACATTATATTTGGATCGACTTGTCAAGAAATGTGTGATGAATTTGCCAAAATCATGCATGATGAGTTTGAGATGAGTATGATGAGAGAACTAAACTTCTTCTTAGGATTGCAAATAAAACAATTAGAAGATGGAATATTTTTTAATCAATCTAAGTATATTAAGGAAATGCTTAAGAAATTTAGACTAGAAGACTCTAAGCCACTTAAGACACCCATGTCCACGGAAATTAAACTCACAAGAGATGAAGAAGGTGAGTCCGTAGACAACACTAAGTATAGAGGAATGATAGGTAGTTTACTATACTTAACGGCAAGTAGACCCGATATCATGTTTAGTGTTTGCCTTTGTGCCTGCTTTCAAGAGGATCCCAAAACCTCTCACCTAGAAGCGGTTAAGCGTATCTTCCGATACATTAAAGGCACTATACACTTAGGACTATCGTATCCTAAGGGATCCGGCATAGAAACCATTGTCTATGCGGATTCGGATCATGCGGGAGACTACGTGGATCGAAAGAGCACTAGCGGTATTTGCACGTTTATGGGATGTTGTCTAACATCTTGGTTTTCAAAGAAGCAAACAACTCTTGCTATTTTTACCACCGAAGCCGAATACGTAAGCGCCGGAAAGGCATGTCAACAAGCACTATGGAAGAAACAAGCTCTCGTAGACTATGGCATTAGGTTAGAAAATGTTCCTATTATGTGCGATAACAAAGGAGCTATAGATTTAAGTAAAAATCCAGTTCAACACTCTAGGACTAAACAGATAGAAATACGTCATCAATTTCTTAGGGATAATGTACAAAAAGTAAATATAACAATAGAAAAGGTAGCTTCGGAAGATAACATTGCCGATATATTTGCTAAGCCCCTTAAGCGTGAATTATTTAACCACCTACTTTTAAGATTAGGAATGATGAAATAAATTGATTGAATTTTCTTAAATGATCAAAACTTTCTAAAATTTTCAAGGTTTTGGAAATTTTGTGTGTCAGATGGGCGGACCCCTTAAATGTATAAGGGCGGCCCCCTTAAAATTAAGGGGACCGGCCATCTGAGGTTTAAAATTTTTTTTCTCTTCTTTCTTCTCAAATCTGAGTTTAGGATTCTGTTTTGCACAAAATCAGAAATTGAGATATTTTGTTTGCATAATTATACTTTCAAGGAAAACCTCAATTCATTTCAAAATCATTCTCACGTTTAGGAAAACTCATTGTTGAACAATGATAAAAACGTTTTTCTCTCAAATCATGCATAATAGTCTCACTCTCATCATCTATATATATAAAATCCAATATATACATATATATGACACTTAGAAGTGAGCAAAGTCAATTCAAGGAGACTAAAGATTGTTTCTTAGGATAATTCATTTTCATAAGAGTCGAAGCAATCTTTACTCCACATTTGTTTCATACAGACACACACTAGAACGAAGTCAAGAACTTCATTATCACATTTGTTCCATCAATAGTTTCCCACTAATAGTTGCCCTCACACTAAGATGATTGTTATTAGGTAGAATAACTTGATTATTTGCTTTATTGGTTTTGCATGCATGCTTAATTATGATTATATGGTAATTTGCCTACATATATGCTTTTCATGTATATTCCACTATGAAAATACTTGCCTAGTTGCCTAAAGAGTTGGTCTTGCCCAAAACCAAACCCGAAAACAAACATCTTTCTGGAAAAACTTTACCAAAAACCTGTTTCTGGCAACCTGTGAACCAAGGCCTGGGCGGCCCCCTTAAATCAAAGGGGCGGCCCCCTTAAAATTAAGGGGACCGGCCACCAATTAAGGGGGCCGACCATCTGAAGGTCGAAGGTCACTGTTTGCTTTCTGCTTTTTAGCCCATTCCACCCTATTTTGATTCTCCATTTCCCTAAATTCACAAACACATTTTGTCTATCAAAACCAACACACATTATCCTTCCATAAACACATAATCATCACATTATAAATACCCCTCATCATCACAAAAGGATTACTCACACCATCATGTCCTCTCCCAACTACCCAAGATTTAAGCCTTCAAGGGTTGCTAAGATCTCCGTCAAACCCATTTGGAGAAGAAAACTTGACTCTTGTGAACACACAAATGATGTTGTTCCAAATCAACCAACATCCAAACCTCATTCTCACACAAGCAACTCATCCCAAAACAACAATCCCAACATCATTGTTAACACTCCACATGTTACCCACTCTACAAATACAACATCCAAAATACCATCAACTCATGAAGAATCCCTTTCATCCATACCTTCATCAAATTTTTATGACTACCCAAATGATACCACTCTCTTGGCTCAACAAGACAACCTCACTATCACCCTTACTAACAAAATTCCACAATCATCTCACTCCTTCCTACCTAATGATCCTTTTGAGGAGCATACTCAATCTCAAGACAATAACCATCACTCTCATCAAAACATGAATCCCATGCCTAATCACAACTCAACAACTCTATCATCACCATCCCCCGAACATAAAAGGTTTGTTGAAGAGCTCAAAGAAGCTCATGAGCTTAGTGCTCTTCTTGCCCTACATCTTGCACAACGCAATTTGGATCCTCCTCCATCTAGCTCACCCTCATCACCTCATAACCAAGATCAAATGAAGAAACATGTCAACAATTGTCCTTGTTGCATCTTTCTCCAACAACAAACCATTGCATTAAATGAACACTTCACATGGATTGAGTATCTTCTCACTAGGTCTCGCCAACACCCTCACTAACTCAAACAAACCCTTCCGCTCCAAACCACCACCAAACACTCCATACCCCTCACTATCAAACTACTAAACCAAATCACCATCATTCCCATCTACAAATAAAATCACCACATCCTATTGTATCCCAAGCAAGTCCAAGAGACCTCAAGTTGGCAACTTAGTATTATCTAGTGTTGTTTGCTAGAAAAGCATAAATGTATGCTTATATACCAAGGATTATGTTTTAAACATAATCTATTTTCAATAATTCTATTAATGGATGTTTCTTGTGTTTTATTTTCATGCATTTAGTTCTCTTGTACTAATTTATTCCATGCATCATATATATTGCTTGTGTTATAAATATTTTTGCAAGCATTCCATATCTTGATTATTCTTATAACCTTAAAACGAGGGGGAGTATAGTTCAAGGGGGAGTTCTACACTCGTCGGGATAACCTTTTTGATGCTAACAAAAGGAGGAGAAATGGTATAAACTCACTAAATACTTGGATATATATATTAATTTTTGGTTTAATGAGTTTAGATTTTGTAATCATCAAAAAGGGGGAGATTGTTGATATAAATAATGCATAAAAATGTTGTTTATATTTTTCAATATCTCTATGTTTTGACGATCACAAAATGTAAAAACATTAAACGAAAGATTACTACGTAAACAAGTATTTAGTTACAAATATCATTTCACTCAACAAAATCACTTAAGGTATGGATAAACAAATGTCTAATACATTTTATGATCAAAGGGATTTTTACTTAGACACTAGAAAGTTTATAAAATTATATAAACATCTTATATATTTTTGAAAAACATTTTTGGTAATTAAAGGAAAATGTTTAATTCATAACAAATATATGAATTCAAATTTTTAACCAAAATCAGTTAATTTTTCACCAAATAAACTTTTCCCAGAAAAGGACAAAGTTCCTGGCCGTTACAGGAGGGCGGCCCCCTTAAATTTAAGGGGGCCGGCACGCTCCTGTTGTCAGGAAACTTTGCCTATAAATACAGGTTCAATCCTGCATTTTTTCCTAACCTTTTGCACGAATTTTTTCAGTCCAAATCATTTCTAAACATCATTCTAAATCCTTTTATCATAAGATTATAAGTCTTTGTTTCAAGTGATTCAATTCCTCATCATTCTAAGTGTAAGAAAAGAATACTCCTTCAACATCAAGTTAAAGAAGTATTGTAGATATTGTCTAGTAGTTATATATATTGTTTGTAAAGGTGTAGTGTGTTTATATTTAGGAGATTTAGTAGTGCTAGTTGTGAAGAGAAGTAGTGAAGAACAAGTAGTGTTGAGAAGTAGGATTAGTGAAGTTGTGAGTAGTAGTGTAGTAGTTGTGGTGTGCATAAGTTGTGTAGAAGTTGTGATAAGTCGTGAAGAGTTGTGAGATTGGTTCTAGCTATTATTAGGACTCGACATTTTGCTTGGTGTCGTTAAATGGTGTAAGCAAAGGTGTGTAAGGTTTCTCCTCCATAAGGGAGCTTGTTGACATAGTGAAAAAAACTCTCGAGTTAGGTGCTCGGAGAGTGGAGTAGGACGAAAAGGAGATTCGTAGCCGAACCACTATAAATCATTTGTCTCGCGGTGCTATCTTTCTATCTCTATCTTTTTATTTACTTACTTACGTATTTGTCATTATATACTTTCTTAGATATAGGTGTTTATAATTGTGCAAATAAGTTGATCTCACATAAAGCTAGAATCGAAGTTTTCGAAACCAAAGTTTTTATAAATTAAAAAGACGTAAAATTATTCAACCCCTTTCTAGTTTTGCACACTTAATTTTCAACTTTTGCTTTCTGGACCTATAAACATGCAGTTGCACAACATAAACATTAGGGTTAGCATATGTACAAATAAGATTTGTAAAAGTTAACAATATAAAAAAGTATAACGAAAAAAATATGATGTAACATCTAAAAGAAACATAAGAAAAACATTAGGGTTAATGTAATTGTACAAATTAAAAGTTAACAATATAAAAAGATCACAACCAAAAAACACAACAGAAACATTAGAGTTAGCATAAATAAAAAACGAAGTAACTTCGATTCTTAATATAAATAAAAATGGTTACGTAAAAAACTTGAATCAAAATTGATCATTAAACCAAGAGCCACATTCCATCGAAACTAAATGCATAATCATCATCTGTTCTTTCTGAATTCACAAATAAAAAACAAATATAAACATCCATAATCCAAAATATAAAACTATGATGATGTTGTTTAATTAGGTTCTCCTCGTGGGTATAATATTACAAGCTCTATAAAGTCATGCTCTAGTATTTCTTCTTGAAAAAGAACATCTATTTTCAAGTCATGTAATATGATAGACATTGTTCTATGATATTTTGAATTTATTACATAACCATAAACAACAATAACACTAAAATAACATAAACATATAATTATAAAATATTAATAATATAAATAAGACATACGAAAATATATGAGATGATCATCAGAATCGATATAAACAACACCTGATGCATTCTCTTTCATATGACCCAATCCAACTTTTGTTTTCTTGCTAAAAAATAACACACAAAAAATAGATCAAGCATTTATTTATGCTTACTTAAAGGTGAAGGATTACTCTCGGCCAACTCGTCAATCCTATACGAATCCTGCAACATGTAATTTATACATCTCAAAATCCACAATAATAAACAAAGCTAGTTTTTTAGAGAAGAAATATAACTACCTTCAGGCGCTTTATTAGAAGGTAGGCTACATAATATATGCATCTCAAAATCCACAATATTAGCTTGGAATCTTTTACGGAGTATATAATAATCGTTATGTTACGAACAAAATAAATAAATAAATAAAAAGACAAAAGATTGACCTACCTGCAGAAGCAGTAGCTAGAGGGTTTTTATTATTTTTTTTTTATTTATTTTATTTTTTTTTTTTTATTATTATTATTATTTTTTTTTAATGAGATTAGGGTTTTATTAGAGGTAGAGGAATACGGTGTTTTTGAATGTTATGAATGGAACGCGATTTTTTTAGGCTTTTATGTTTCGATTGTATATTGTTTCTCATGGTCTTAATGGGCTTTTTTATGATAATTTTGCGAAATGAGTCCCTCCGCCCTTTTCAAAGTTTTTTTTTTTTTTTTTTTTTTTTTTTTTTTTTTTCTCTTCACAAATCATGGTCAAACACACGAAAATTCACTTTACATTAACCTATTTTTTAGGGTTCCACATTTTAATTGGCCAATGAGAGGAATCGATTTCAAAATCGAGTCCTCTCATTGGTTAATCGAATCCCTCGATTTGGCCAAAAGTGAGTTCTCACATTATATAAAAGATATCTTCAAAGTATCTGCGAGGAACTAGAGAAATAATTGGCTTATAAATATTTGGAAGAATGGCAAAATGTAAACTGAAACATTGATGCAAGTTTCCAAAAGAATTGACATGATTCTCGATATCAATTCATTCTATTTTTCATGTTGTGAAATAATAATAATAAAATGGAGAGAAACAACGTTCTCATGTACTATCACTTAAGGAAGAAAAAAAGATACAAGAAGGGTGATTTGTTTCCTTTCTAAATAAAATGCTTCCTCCTAAATTAGACCGCCAATATTTACTTCTTATTTATTTACTTTTCCTACGATACCAACGCCCGATCAAACAATCTCGATGAATCTCAATTTGATAAGAAAATCTATCTTTTAGGTACCTGAAAAATGTCATCCATGTATTCAAATAAGGCATTTGGCTCGCTAAAATGCATCTTGCGCGCCAAAATATGTGGCATTCTTATATTCGTTTAGAAATTAAATATTGTGCGCAAATTGCAAAGGTTCTAGCTTTTTAATGTTTTGGTGCGCGATATATGCTTCTAGGGCATCAAAATATATGTGGCATTCTTTTATTCGTTTAGAAAATAAATATTGTGCGCAAATAAATATGGTTCTAGATTTATAATATTTGATGCGCAAAAAATGGAACGAGCGCACCAAAAGACCCAAAAACAAAAATACTCATGTCTGAGATTTTCACATGAATTAACTATTCCCGAAAAATCTACACGTATCAAATGTATAGTAAACTTGATTACAAAAGTCATATCACATGCTTTGTATTGTGATTATGTTAATAACATTAGACTTCATTTTGCTAGTAATTTATTTGATTTGTAATTTTAGTATTTGGATATTGTTTGAGAACTAAATATAAACAATTTTATCAAATGAATTGATATAAAGAGCTATAGTCGAGTTGATATAAAGAGCTTAAGTCGTTTTCATTGATAATAATTTTAGTATTTGGATATCGTTCGAGAACTAATTATATACAATCTTATCAAATGAATTGATATAGAGAGCTATAACCGAATTGATATTAAGAGCTATAGTAGCTTTCACTGATAATAATTAGGTTCTATCTTAGCATGTCTTATTCTTAAATAATTGTTGAGTATTCTAAATATCCATACTCGCTCATATTATATAACAATAATGATGAATTGAGACTATTAAGGATGTTTGGATTTATTCACTAATGAATATTTAACTTTAAGAAATGTCGGATGAATATCGAATTGACTTACTACAAGGTTATCATTTCATTACCCGGCGTCAAACAATGAATTTCGATATGGTTATTGTGTCCTTATATTTGAGATATATGACACTCAAAACTATTTATTGTATTTAAATCTAAGTTCAAACGCTACTGAAAAAGGTTGTCATAAAGGACTATTCTCAATACAATGTGAATGAGAATAAGGACAATCCATGTCTCTGTTAACAAAGGTGTACGTAACAAAGGGATGATCAATAATTTCAAACCATTATACCATTTAAGTAATGATGGAGTTCTTATGAATGAAACTTACGGTGATATATTTTTTGTGGTAAAGTAAACGTCCATTAACCTTTATCTGTATATATTTGAGGGATTCTGCATGCCTAAGTGACAGTGTTAAAATTATGTGAAAGAGATCAAGTAAAAAGACAAATATTGGCAAAAATGATGCCAATGATTTATTTCTAATAAAGTTTTCGAAAAATTTCAAAAATATTCCACAAGATCGGACATGTTGGTACACAAAAAAGTTGAAGGAAGTTTTCCTAAAGTGGGTATTTTTGCCAAAAAAGAATTATGAAAAAAAAAACGTGTGTGCGTTAACTCGCTTTTTTGTGTATCAAAAATTCGTTTTCAGACCCGACTTCTTTTTGCTTTTTCATCAAAATTTGATTGCGCATCGAACTATGTTTAAAATTTTGTGCATCAAAAGTTCGTTTCTCGTTCATTAAAAAAAAACATATAAAAACTCAAAATAAGAAAAACTTCCTTCAAAAAAATTTTATGCACTAACATATCCGATCTTATAAAAAAAATTGAATTAAAAAAAAATCTTTTGTATCCTTTTTACGGATATTTGTTATTTTATTTTAACTTTACCATATATATCTTATAAGGTTACACACAAATAATTAGAGAATGGGAGAACCCTTTTATATATACCGGATATATGTAAGTGATTTATAATTAATTATGAAAAATTGTCTTGGTTTATGAATGTTGATTATGAAAATAATACTTCATCTTAACTAATTATAAAGCAAAAATGGAACAAGTCAAGAAGTGAAAAACTGAATTTTCATTTAATCCCCATTTTGCCCTTGTCCATCTTATCTATTTACTCCTTTATAAAGCATGTCCTAAACCAAAAAAACAAACAAGAAAAACACACACCACCTACTTTTTTTTGTCTTCTCTCTCAATCTCTGTATAACTAAAAAAAAAANAAAAAAAAAAAAAAAAAAAAAAAAAAAAAAAAAAAAAAAAAAAACACACACACACACACAACTAACAACAAATATACTCTCTTCTTTTTCACATATCTCATCTCCACCACCACCACATGGTCCGCACCACACAACTCCATCACCGAAACACTCCACCACCGAGCCTCACCACAACTCCATCACCGACCCACCGCCACGTCACAGCCACCGACCCACCACCATCGAATCAGCCTATACCCGTCGGCTCACCAAGATCCACTACAAATCCGAAAGTTTTTTTTTCAAGGTTTGAGATTAGCTTATGTTTTTTAGTAGATCTATATATTAAGAGTTTTGAAAGGTTTTTTTTTTCCATAGATCTATGTATGCCGCTGCCTCCTTATTGCTACCATCGGAGTCTTGCAGCGCCACCCTCCCGGAATCTTTCTCTAACGCCGGGAACCGTCTCGATCAGCCTCGCTGAAACCTCCACATCCCAAAAGGTTTTTTTTTCTTCTTCATCTTTTCATTTTTCTTGAATTTTTTAATAGATCTATATGTCTTGAGAATTGTTTTGAATGTTTTTGTTACTGACAATGTAAAAAATTTATTGTAGATCTAAGTTTTCATTAATTTGACTTTTTTCTGCCTGACGCCGGAATCCACCACTGCCGGCACCCGTTGTTGACGCCCGCCGCTGGGAACCTATGCTTCCGCCACCGAATCTGCTTCAAATATTGTTGGTAGTGTTTATGTAAAAGTTTGTTATATAATGTGCTATAAAGAGTGTGTAGTTATGTAATAAGTGTTGTTTAGGTATGTAATATTATTTTAATTTGTTGATAAATCATGTTATATAAATCGTAGTTTTTTTATAAAATTGTTGGCAATGGTTATTTTAGATTTGAACATATTTTAAGACATGGAATATTTAGAAAGCATAAAAAGTTTGAAATTTGAAGTAATTTGAAAATTTTAGAGCTTTGACATTTTGAAATTATAAAAAGTGAAACTTTTGAAATTAAGTTAAGGCTGTGAAATTTGTAATTTTTAAAATTGTTCAAGGGTTTACATGTTGATATTTTTGATAGTTTGAATTTTGAAATATTTTGATATTTAGAAGTTTTGAAATTTTTTAAACTTTTGATTTTTGATATGTTTAGAAACTTTTATTGACTTGGAAGTTTAAAAGTTTTTGAAGTTTGAAATATTTGAAAGTGTAAATTTGTTTAACTTTTTGAAACAATAAAAGTGTAAATATTTTAATGAAAGAAATATTTTGAATTGTAAAATGTCTAGATGACCTTGGTACTTTTTAGCATTGGCAAGCTAAAGTACCTCGAGCTCCACAAGTAAAAGATTATACTGATTGGGTGTCATTTTGTATTTTGAAAATAAAAATTAGGGCCCGTTTGGTTCGGTACTTTTGGATTCAAAGAATCCTTTCAAACTCAATAATCATTGTTTGGTACAAATTAATAATGGATTTATGTGGGCCATGGTAGTAAAAAGTGATTCCACCCTAATATGGTGTCTTTTGGCCAATTCTTACCCAAAATGGGTCCCATTTTTATTTACTCTCTCACAACATTTTCAATAAATTAATAAAAAATTATCACTACCATTAATTTTTTATAATATTTTATTAACTAACTTATAAAATATTATTTTTTTACTTACATATTATATTTTTTTCTCTCTCCAAATCCAAATCTTAAACCAAATCCAAATCCGAATCCGAAACCGAATCCTAAACCTCCAAGAAACCAAACGGGCCCTTAATGTAATGAGACATTGCCAAAGCTTATGGTTATTGAGACAAAGCTACAAATGCACGCACTTGCTTTGAAAAGTAAAAATGCAAAGTGTTGTTAACTAAAGAAAGACACAAAATTTGTTAAAAAAAAGAAAGACATAAAAACACGTGTAGTAAAGAATTTTTTTTAAGCAATCAATCATTTGGCACTATACTGAATTCATACTCCGGATTAAATAAAAGAAAAAAAAACAAAAAAAGATAGATTAGCGGACTTGAAAAGTGTTCTCTACCATTTTATAAAGTAATATTTCACATTTAAAATGCTATTTCACACTATAATAAAAGTTAGTAATAATCTCTATATAACTATAGCTATGCAAACATGATATACATGGCATGAGTCCTTTTTTTATTACAAGAATGACACTAAAATCAAAAGGTATTTTATGAAGTGAGAATGATAAAAAGTAGTAGCAACAAATTTGTCTAATTTGATAAGATGAATCTAATATATGTATGTAAGTTTAATTTTTGTTAAGATGCATCATCTGTCTAATTTAATAAGATGTATCTTAATTAGTTTTGAAAAAAAATGTTTAATTTTTGTTAAAAGATATATTAAGGTACTTTTTAAAAATTAGAGACGGTTTTAACTTTGACTAATTAATTAATGTCTTCTTTAAAATTGGTAATATTTCAATCAAGAATAATATAATAAACTTAATTAAACTTCTATATCTATTTTTAATAATGGATAATTGAATTAGAACATCCGAAAAAGAAAATGCGTCTAGATACTTATAATAGTTATGGGGCCACTAAAAATTACGATAACTTAAGTACACAATGCTATCGATGTCATCAGAGAGACTTTGGCTCTTTAATAAAGAAGTCATTTTTAGTAGTTATTTCTCCCAGTCACTTTACGAATGTACATAATGTTTAATTGAGGTTNTTTTATGAAGTGAGAATGATAAAAAGTAGTAGCAACAAATTTGTCTAATTTGATAAGATGAATCTAATATATGTATGTAAGTTTAATTTTTGTTAAGATGCATCATCTGTCTAATTTAATAAGATGTATCTTAATTAGTTTTGAAAAAAAATGTTTAATTTTTGTTAAAAGATATATTAAGGTACTTTTTAAAAATTAGAGACGGTTTTAACTTTGACTAATTAATTAATGTCTTCTTTAAAATTGGTAATATTTCAATCAAGAATAATATAATAAACTTAATTAAACTTCTATATCTATTTTTAATAATGGATAATTGAATTAGAACATCCGAAAAAGAAAATGCGTCTAGATACTTATAATAGTTATGGGGCCACTAAAAATTACGATAACTTAAGTACACAATGCTATCGATGTCATCAGAGAGACTTTGGCTCTTTAATAAAGAAGTCATTTTTAGTAGTTATTTCTCTCAGTCACTTTACGAATGTACATAATGTTTAATTGAGGTTTAAATTTTCATCTTTTTAAATATAACCTTTGATCAACTGTTGTTTTAATAACTTCTTCAGGTGAAATAATGTAATAAAAAACACTATAGTTTTTTTTTCTTTCTAAAACACACAGAGATTGATACTATAGTTTTTTCTTTGATCAACTGTTGTTTTAATAACTTCTTCAACTGATACTAATTTTATTCATGGCAGCATACCAAACGCACCCTTAATTCCCAATACTTGGACAATTAGAGGTTGCTAAAGACAAGACAACTATAACAACCTAAAAGTCTACTACTATAATGATATTTTGATTAAATGTTTTGTGTAATCAAAATATCACTATAACTATTGTTGCTAGAAAATACCGTTGCTATGCACGGGTACTCGTCTAGTAGATATAAATTAGAATATAACACACATCAAAATATGGGATTTGTGAAGAACTAAGACTACAATGGTTAAAATGGGCAAAAGCTTTTTGTTATTCTAAATTTAGTACTGTTTTTATTATTACATCAATAGCTTTTTGAAAAGCTTTGCATAAATATTTGAGAAACATCAAGTCTTTCTCAAAAGCTTTAGTTAATAAAAGGTACTCCCTCCGTCTCAAATTTATTGTCCATGATTGACTTTTTTAGTCTTTCTTCTTCAACTTTGACCCTAAATATTTTTGTGGGTGTTATATATTATTTGATGCAAAATATATAAATGGATTGGATTTTAAGTGTACTTTTCAATGGTATAATTTTTCATTAAGTATTATATAATAAAAAATATATATTTACGGTCAAAGTTGAAATAACTTGACTTTGAAAATTCAAAGTGGACAATAATTTTGAGACGGAGGGAGTAGTATGCATTAAATGCTTCAAGTCATTAAAGACTTTAAGCATCATGAATGATTTAAAAACTACTGTAGTTAGTAGTGGTGCAAATATATGAGCTTACAGGTAACCTTGCGCCACTTGAGCTAACTAGCTCCATTTGTCATGATATACATTCTACTGATAGTTAATATATTCTTTAAATTTAGCTTCCAATAACCACTAAATTCTTTCTCAAAATTACAAATGTTTTACTCTCTTTTCATTTCAGTTTTTCTACGTGTTAAGATCTTATAAGTAGAAGGGTATGTAGCAATATTAATTATAAAGGAATATCATTTCTCATTTAAAAAGCAATATGTTGTGTTACCAATGAAAATGATCCATTTCTATATACTTGCACAAATTTCCATTTTATTTACTTAGTATTATTATACTTAAAGAGTCTTTAGTAAACCGTCGGTGAGGTGAGGAACTTGCGGCCAATAATTCTAATTGATGATCATCATTCGTCAAAAATGCATGTACTAAAGAAAGTAACACATCAAAAAAAGTTTACACGAAGTTAGGAAAAGTTAGACATCAAAATTCTTAAATGATTGACAACTTAGAACCCAACTAATCAATTCATTTTTATCCATGCACACAAAAATATCGCTATAAATACGTACACCAAGGTTACACTTCTTGCACCAACATCTTTCTAAGAATTTACACACCTTTACATACTCTATACTGTTTAGACTTGATATCAAAAAAGATGGCTAGAAATGGAATTGCAGTTTTAGGTCTAGTCATGGCTTCCATGTTGATGGTGGTACCTTTTGGAGAGGCCATTACATGTGGTCAGGTGGTCAGCACCTTGGCTCCATGCTTAGGCTACTTAACGCAAAATGGTGCAGTGACAGCTCCTTGTTGTGGTGCTGTTAAAGCACTCGCTGCCAATTCGGCCCCTAATAAAAGAACTATTTGTGGTTGCCTAAAGGGTATTTACGCATCTAACTCAGCCATCAATCTCAACAACGCAAACGCCTTGCCAAGCAAATGTGGTGTCAACGTCCCTTATAAGATTGACCCTAGCACAGACTGCTCCAAGTATGTTCATATATAAACTATGATTAAATGTCTTTAGTTATCTTAGTGATATCCACAAAAAGCGAAGTTAACAGTGCTTTCATTTGATTTATTTTTGCAGAATACAATGAAGCTCAATTTAAGCATGAGGAAGGTTGTACGTGAAAAGAGCACTATTCTGTTTCAAAGTCATATTTGACATGTCTTTACTTTGTATGATTGTTTGCTATAAATAAAGCTCTTTGTCATATCGCTTTACCTCATTGCCACTACCACAAATAGGTCAAATATGCACGCTTATTTTTCCACGCTTTAGAAAGAAAGAGTGGAGTTCTAAATTGTCTTTTTTACACGCAAATAAGTATGCATAAAAATGCCACGATTATATGTGTGTATATAAAATTAGTCGACGATTAAAAGTGTGTAGAAGACTTGCACTATACAAACCGTGGATATAAAGTACCATGAGTCATCAGCATGGACAAAAACTTTATGCGACCAAAAGTTCAGTGAATTGATTGCAATTATCACGTTAAAATGTTGTGTGCATAGCCTAAAGCAGGAGATAACTGGCTTAAAACTTGGAATTATGAAACTGGATGTGTTGTTAGATTGTCCAGATATGGAAATGTGTTTAAGCAAACTAAGGGACTCTACCTGATAATTGTATCTAGTTCTAGTGTGTGTGTAGTTGCATATTATTACTCAAGCCGTTCGGTAGTTAGAATCAAGTTGGATCAGTGGATGGTTGATTATTTTATTCTTAGGAATGATGTAGGTTGAACGGGGGCGTTTGGCCGTTTGGGATTGCTTAATTATCCTGATTATGCTTCTGCTTACTTATAAGCTGATTTAAAATTATGTTTGGATTTACTTATTCACGTTAAAATTTGATTTTAGTTTAGGTGTAATCTTGATATGTTATGTTTTATCACGTCACTGCAAAGGATTATATGTTCAAAATTTTTAATATCAGAATGGAGTTCTACATTAAGAAATTGATTTGTATTCTTTTTTTTTGAGGTTCCTTATATAGCTTGCTTGCTCGATGGGTAGTCTTTCAAAAACATGGACTAGAACTTACAAAACTGACCGAGTGTGTTTCCAGAAATAGATGGTTTACCGTCCACAGAACATGAGGCAAAAATAGGGTACATCGACGGCATAATACAGTTGCATCGGGATTTTTGCATCTAGAATTTGCTAATACTCACACACCTAGCACCATATTATTCATGTTAACAACTTCGATAGCCTACTTTTTCTAGTCAAGCAGAATGTCAAAAAAAGATATTGAAAAACTTGAGACAACTTTTTGATATATTTTGTGCGTAAAGAAATGAAAGTGGAAATGCAAGTAAAGATTAGTTTGTGTGTAAAAATAGTTGTGTATAGGAGTTTATATAGTGTGGTTCATATATATATATATATATATATATATATATATATATATATATATATATATATATATATATATATATAT